>JACXGI010018257.1:10000-13394 GCA_016801175.1 Esox masquinongy | reverse complement strand
AGGACAGATGTGGGACTGTGTTGTGTGGTTGTCCCAGACAGCTGTCTGAAGAGAAGTGTTTTACTGAGGACAGATGTGGGACTGTGTTGTGTGGTTGTCCCAGACAGCTGTCTGAAGAGAAGTGTTTTACTGAGGACAGATGTGGGACTGTGTTGTGTGGTTGTCCCAGACAGCTGTCTGAAGAGAAGTGTTTTACTGAAGACAGATGTGGGACTGTGTTGTGTGGTTGTCCCTGACAGCTGTCTAAAGAGAAGTGTTTTACTGACTGTAAGTCGCTCCGGATAAGACCGCCTGCTAAATGAGTGAAAGGGAGACTGAAATGGAATCTGAGCGCGTGACTGTGCTTCCGCACCGTCTGAATAATACAGGTAGTGACAGGTGAAGGAAAGCAAGGAGGCACCAACTCAACAGGAGAACTGGAGGAAAGAGGGTGCTTAAGTACATTCACATTTCTCTTTGTTAATCCAACGCTCCGCACAGCCCTGCCTCACATTTCACATCCTCACTGTCGTCATTCATTCGTATTGTCGTCATTCATGTGCATTGAATGACGATGGAAATGAGAAGTGTTGCCCTCACATTTCACCCGCTGAAAAAAGCTCACATCTCCAGCGTGAAATCCATAGATTAGGGCCAGCTTCGTTTCTTTCGATTGACAGATTCCTCATACGACTTTGAAATAGTGGTTGTGGATGCTGCGTTTATGCTTTTTGTTCAGTGTATTTGTTCAATTTGACAAGTGAACTAGATCCCAGTGAGTTCCAGTGCGAGACGGCCCTAGAATGGCAGTTACACAGATGACCAAAATACCCCTCTTCCTCGGGCATCTTCAGCCTTTTTTTGTAATTCTCTCCACCAAGTTTTAAGCTGTGCTCCAAACGCCCCCCTGTTCCTCATAGGCTCTGGTCAGAAGTAGTGCGCTGGCGAGTGAAGGGAACAGGGTGGCATTTGGGAAACATGCTGAGGCTCAGTGGGGATGGCCACAGGCAGGGGAGAATTCACAAAAAAGCACAGCGGAAGTATCCTGAGGATGATGTTCTGATTGGTCCTAGGAAACAGGGGGCGGGGCCAGGGCCAGAACGCACGTGGTGAGAGGAAGGTCTAGAAAACCAGTCATTGGTTTCGCTACTCTGATTGGTTTCAGACGACCCAATGGCTGAAGACTTAATTTGCACAACACCCCTTATTTTGACGTTGTCAAGGGAGCTGCGATGTAAACTGAAATATGGACGTGGCAAACAATTATTCAGTGAAAGATTTCAGATCGATTCTGTGGTCGAGGTGAAAAGCTGATTAGTCGGACAACACGCGCATGTGATTAAATGCTGGTGTGAAGCAACTTCAGACAACACACAGAAGTGTCTATGCGTGTGCATATTTCACAACATGTGTGTGTATGTGTGTGTGGACAAGCGTAACAAATGTCGTTATTGTGTGTGTGTGTATGGTCGCGTGGCAGACTGTGTGAGTGTGAAGCGGCAGTGATTTGACATTTAGTTCACTGCCGCAGTGTTTTCTTTTATTCCTTCAAACACGGTGTAGAATGGGGGAGAAAAGTACACTCGGCGTTTGTCCAGTTTTAAAATCAATCGGTTCAAAACAACCAGAATGACCTAAAAACCAAGGCTACCGGAGAACTCGGATGGTAGACTTGCTTGTTTCAGAAACGGAACTTTAAAAGAGCGTGTTGTAGGAAAAAGATCATCAATACACCAAGTAAGCACTCTAGAATGGTTCCAGAATACAGTCAAACTAATCTAGAATGGTTCTAGAACACAGTCAAACTAATCCAGAATGGTTCTAGAATACAGTCAAACTAATCCAGAATATTCAGAAATTCAGAATTCAATTACATTTTCTTTCATAATGTCAGTATTGTCTTTCTTAATGCCCTTGTTCTGTTACTGTTTCCGTGCGTTTTATTTATTTTAAAAAAACGACATGCCTGAGCTGGAATAGCTCATAATCATAACTGTGAAATGTGTTGCTCCCCGGACAGATTTTCCTTTTTAATCACATCTGTAGTAACAACAAAAAGCAATGTTAACTGCTCGTCACATTGATGAACCGAGAACAGACAGAGGAGAGGGACAGCTGAGAATGTGCCCTCTGAATGGAACGTTGAAATGGCACATTGTCAGGACATCACACTCCACCCCACAACATTAAACATTCATCATCACTTCACTATCGAAACCGTGAAACTCCCCGGTTCGGACTGCAGCTCACGGAACATCTTCAACACGCTCTACAAAAACAACAGCCACCCGGGCCAGAACCACAAGGCAAAAGCCTCACTGTTTTTTTTTCTACATATCGGGCACTCAAACGGGTCACTGCCTAGGGAATAGGGTGCTATTCGAGACGCAGGCATGTGGGTCTCCACCTCGTCCACATCGCTCAGCTTTACGACCGCATCACGACGCGCTGACCGGCGATGCGGCACGCGGTAAATTCTGCGCGCTGGTCGATTTCCCGTCGCCACGTGAGGTAGCTCCGTGTGTTTCTGCTGACGCCCGACTTGTTTGCCCGCGTTTCGCAGTTCCTGCTGAGGCTGGAGGATTTTGACGGGGCTAAATCTTTTCGGGGCGCGGCGGTTAGGAGTTCGACCGTGGCGATATGGCAGTTAGGGCTCATATGTCCGGTGTCGTATTTCACCGTTAACCCGAGTTCAGTGCGGGTGAGGTATCGTTTACACGCATGCTCCCGGGTTAAAGTGCACGAGAGAGGTTGGCCGCCGTCCAGGGGGAGCTTTGCTTTGATTGTCGAAGCCGGACACAGGAGGTAGACACACACACACACACACACACACACACACACACACACACACACACACACACACACACAGTATGCGTACGGTATCAGGTGGTCTATCAGAGGTTTCCTGGCAGATAAGGCAGATAACAGCACTCTCAGTTTAATGGACCCTGGGACAGTATGTCTAGCGGCTGTGTGTGTGTGTGTGTGTGTGTGTCTCTCGGTGTGTGTGTGTGTGTGTGTCTCGGTGTGTGTGTGTGTGTATCCTGTCCCGTGCAGCATTCAGCAATCTCTGGGATAGTAGTTAGTGTCTACAGACAGAGTCATACAATGTCTGTATTGACCCAATACAGCAAGATACTGGGGTGCGCACACCACACACACACCACACACACACACACCACATACACTTGCTTTTCTATCCTTGTGGGGACCCCTCACTCAGAGGTTGTGGAAAACGTGGTTTACCGGGAACAGTGGACGCCAGGCTGAAGGTTGACATCGTGATGTTTCAGAGACCAACAACACATGGGAGTCCTACAGATCAGTTCACAGGAGACCTACAGATCAGTTCACAGGAGTCCTACAGATCAGGTCACGGGAGACCTACAGATCAGTTCACGGGAGTCCTACAGAT
>JACXGI010018257.1:0-7500 GCA_016801175.1 Esox masquinongy | reverse complement strand
GCACACATTCCAGTCGCATTTCCTTTAACATGTTTGTTTTGCTAAGAGACCATTTGTTTAGGTAGTGTGAGCAAAAGTTTTTAGAATAAGTTTTAGAAGAGTAAAAGAGAGAGGGAGACAGAGAGGAAGAAAAAAACAAGAGGGGGGAGAGAGAAAGAGAGGGAGAATAAGAAAGACAAAGAGGGAAAGGGAAGAGAAACAGAGACGAACTCCTCCTCACCCCTTCATCTCCGTCCTCCGTCTTCATGTGTTCAGCGATGTACCTCACCCCGTCCACGGCCTCCTCCAGGTCCGCATCCCACTGAACCGCCACGCGGCGCCGGAACTCCGGAACGCCGCCGTCGCCCGACACGTCCCCCACCTTCCAGCCGAACTTCCGGGCCGAATCCTCGTTCACGTAGAACGAGTCGCCGTCGGTCCGGATCCCGCCCAGCCTGACGTCGGAATAGCGCTTCTTCTCCCTGCCTTGGGGATTCCCGGACGTGGCGGCGTGCTTCCGGCGGAGTTTCTCCCGCAAGCCGTTGGTCCCGGGTCGCCTCATGAGGAGCAAGGCGGGCAGGCGGCGCAGGAAGAGGCGTTTGACCCAGTCGGGCATACGGTGTGTGGACGGGGAACGGTGGTGGACGTTCAGGACACACACACTGGTCACAATGGAGAAGGTGACCAACACCATGGTGAACATCAGATATTTACCTGGAGGGGGAAAGAACGCTCGGTTTATGGTGAGCAGGCAGACAGACAGACAGACAGACAGACAGACCGACAGACAGACAGACAGGCAGGCAGGCAGGCAGGCAGGCAGACAGAGACCTCGCCAACCACACCTCAAGAGATGCAGAACCAAAACGATCCCGGGGAAAAAAAGCACCACTTCGCCTGCACCTACCGATGAGCGGCACGGCCAGGGAGGTGGGCGGGACTATCTTGGAGATGAGCAGGAGGAAGACGGTGAGGGCCAATAGGACGGAGATGCACAGGGTCATCTTCTCGCCGCAGTCGGAGGGCAGGTAGAAGACCAGGATGGCCAGCGAGGTGATGAGGACACAGGGGATGATGAGGTTGATGGTGTAGAAAAGCGGCTTCCGCTTGATGACGAAGTCGTAGGTGATGTCCAGGTAGGTGCGGTCCGAGGGGTCCTCGTTCTTGCGGGCGCCCAGCGACACGATGTCCCACTCGCCGCTCGGCGTGAAGTCGTCGCGGCTGGCGTAGTCGCTGGTCAGGATCAGGTCCACCTCGGTGTAGTCATACGTCCAGGAGCGGAACTTGAGGGTGCAGTTCTGGGTCAAATAGATGGGTGGGAACAGATAGATGGAGGGACGGGGGATAGATGGGTGGGAACAGATAGATGGAGGGACGGGGGATAGATGGGTGGGAACAGATAGATGGATATAGATGGAGGGACAGGGAATGTTTTGTCAGAACATACAAAAGACAGACACATTAGAGCAACAAAAGGAAACTCAACACTCAGCATACAGAACCTTTTATTCAAGCAAGTTTGGACCGTCCATTGATCATAGACCATAGACCTGGCTTACTGGAACAGTCCCCAGTAGCAGAAATCAAAGACATCGTCAACGAAAACCGGTCAACATGAACAGCGGTCTACCTGCTGGTCGAAGGGGAAGTTCTGGACCTCTATGGCGCAGGCTGACTTGTAGATGGCGGGAGGAAGCCAGAAGATGTCTCCCGTGTTGGACACCACGACGTTGCAGTAGAAGGAGACCTCGTAGACGCCGTCCGCACTGTTGACAAGGGACATGTCGATGAGAGGTTATAGAAACGCCCACAAACGCACAGCTTCAAGTAGGGATGTAAGATTGATTGTGTACTACATGACAATGAGGTGTGAATTATCTACAATAATTACCAGTTCTTCCCCCATTTACAAACTGTGTTTATTTAAGAGACTCTGGCCTTTTATTTCGGCACAAAATGTCTATTAAAAATCACTGCAGTCATAAAGCTTATTTTAGCCCGGGGATTTTCCGCATCAGGTTTCCTGGAAAAAGAAAGAATGCTGGAATTCCACCCCAGCAGAATGAGGGACTTAAACACACGCACGGACGCACGCACACATAAACACACTTGCTGAAAAACAGGGACATTACAACACAAACGCACACAGTCCTCAACCAACCAGTAATCCGTTTATATATGCTAATGTGTATGTACCACTCATTTTCATAATTAAAAACACTTACTTACACACACACACACACGCACACGCACACGCACACGCAACATACTTGTTGTAGAGAACAATATCAGGAAGCCAGATGTGTTGAGATGGTATTCGTAGTTTTTTAATGCCTTCGTATTTCTCTGGGTCCCATCTAAGTCTGTAGTCATTCCACTCCTGAAGGAGACAGGCCATGATAATAAACTACATTACACAGAAACAGAAGACCCACATGTCTGCTCAACCGATGACATTACACTTTGATCACAATGTCACTCCCAAATCACCCCTATTCCTTAACAATTATACTACAAAAGGACCAGAGCAGTGGTTATTTTGCCTGAAATTTTACTGAAAATCCTGGGTATTATTCTCCAGTGTTAACTGGTGAATGTGAGTGACTGGTGACTCAGTCCAATCCAGTGTTAACTGGAGAATGTGTGTGATTGGTGACTCAGTCCAATCCAGTGTTAACTGTTGAATGTGTGTGATTGGTGACTCAGTCCAATCCAGTGTTAACTGGTGAATGTGTGATTGGTGACTCAATCCAATCCAGTGTTAACTGGTGAATGTGTGATTGGGAACTCAGTCCAATCCAGTGTTAACTGGTGAATGTGTGTGATTGGTGACTCAGTCCAATCCAGTGTTAACTGGTGAATGTGTGATTGGTGACTCAGTCCAATCCAGTGTTAACTGGTGAATGTGTGATTGGTGACTCAGTCCAATCCAGTGTTAACTGGTGAATGTGTGATTGGTGACTCAGTCCAATCCAGTGTTAACTGGTGAATGTGTGATTGGGAACTCAGTCCAATCCAGTGTTAACTGGTGAATGTGTGATTGGTGACTCAGTCCAATCCAGTGTTAACTGGTGAATGTGTGATTGGGAACTCAGTCCAATCCAGTGTTAACTGGTGAATGTGTGTGATTGGTGACTCAGTCCAATCCAGTGTTAACTGGTGAATGTGTGATTGGGAACTCAGTCCAATCCAGTGTTAACTGGTGAATGTGTGATTGCGAACTCAGTCCAATCCAGTGTTAACTGGTGAATATGTGATTGGGAACTCAGTCCAATCCAGTGTTAACTGGTGAATGTGTGTGATTGGGAACTCAGTCCAATCCAGTGTTAACTGGTGAATGTGTGTGATTGGGAACTCAGTCCAGTGTTAACTGGTGAATGTGTGTGATTGGTGACTCAGTCCAATCCAGTGTTAACTGGTGAATGTGTCATTGGTAACTCAGTCCAATCCAGTGTTAACTGGTGAATGTGTGATTGGGAACTCAGTCCAGTGTTAACTGCTGAATGTGTGTGATTGGGAACTCAGTCCAATCCAGTGTTGACTGGTGAATGTGTGTGATTGGGAAGTCAGTCCAATCCAGTGTTGACTGGTGAATGTGTGTGATTGGGAACTCAGTCCAATCCAGTGTTGACTGGTGAATGTGTGTGATTGGTGACTCAGTCCAATCCAGTGTTAACAGGTGAATCCTGGAGATGAACATGGAAACAGCATTTACCTGGCACAACCAGAGATTGGTGGTCATAATCTGTTCTCTCTCGTTCTGAAAGAAAAAGAGAAAAAGGCTTAACATTTGTGTGTACAGCAACAATGCCAACACAATTTGTGTGTGTGTGTACGTGTGTGTGTGCATGCGGACGGGCATGCGTGCACGTGTGTGTGTGAGTGTGTGCGCGTGTGCATGAGGGGGTGTGTGCGTGCGTGCGTGCGTGCGTGTGTATACCCACCACACTGATGAGTTGTGACAGGGACACCTGTATGGAGATGGTGACCTGTTGACTCTTGTTGACCGCTGGCCTGATCAGTTTGTTGTAACGCTCTGGACCCAGCAGGTAGTTCACCAGTCTCTCCTCAGCGTTCTCTGATTCCGTGCCTACACACACACAAGCGCACCCACGTACGTACGCAAGCATGCATGCACGCACAAAAGAGAATGAAAGAGAAAGTTATTCACACAAAAGAAAACTCTGACATTTTCTTGCCAGTGTCCAATCGGCAATTCTGGCCTTGCCTCAACGCACTGGACTCGGGAGAGTCAAAGATCGTGACCTGTCCTCTGACGCACAGTTACTCAGCTCAGTTGGTAAAGCATGGCGCTTGCAAGACCAGATTTTCACAGTCTGGAGTGCTTCTTGTCCCCCAAAAACAGAATAAAGTTCTGAAGAAAACTAAATAAATTTTTGGAGGAGCCAAAAATACCGGAGGATGATATGGACCTGAAAAAGGGATCTTCCGTATTTCTCCTGGAGCAGTATGCAACAGATCACAGTACAGCCATCTATGAAGAAGCAAGTCAGAACCTAGTAACCTACCTATCTAAAGTCTCTCTTTCTGGCGCCATCAACCAAGGACACTTATACAGAAAGTGTTTGTTTGCTTGGTTACTGCTGTACCACAGGCAGGACAGGCTGTTAACATAGGTATTTCAAACAGCGTGGTGAGCAATGTAATCTACACTGCCAAGCTTGCTAGCTGTTATCTAGTTAGTCACAAAGGCTACCTATGCAGAGACACATTGTTTCTGCCATTTCCCTTGCTGATGCTAGAGGGCTGAAAAGGTTTGACAATTCTCCCCCATTTCTGGCTAACCATCAGCCCTTCCCCAGTACATTTCCAATAGTCAAATTCCTGAAGAATTAATAGATATACTGACCTCAAGAGATACCGTAGCAACTACTGCAGCATGTCCCTCCAGCTACCGTAGCAGCTAACATGTCCATCCAACTACCGTAGCAGCTAGCATGTCCATCCAACTACTGTAGCAGCTAGCATGTCCATCCAACTACCGTAGCTGCTAGCATGTCCATCCAACTACCGTAGCAGCTAGCATGTCCATCCAACTACCGTAGCAGCTAGCATGTCCATCCAACTACCATAGCAGCTCGCATATCCATCCAACTACCGTAGCAGCTGGCATGTCCATCCAACTACCGTAGCAGCTAGCATGTCTATCCAACTACCGTAGCAGCTAGCATGTCTATCCAGAACTGTAAGGTCAAAATATGCACAATAACTGTGTATGTAGATGTACAACATGGATGAGTTTGAAAAGCATAGACACAGGCAGGGAGAAATAGACTGAGAAAAGGGAGGGATAAAGTGAGACCCAGATTAAGCTGTTCTACCATTCCAAGTCAAAGTCAATTGTATTTTTACTCCAATGTCACCTTCAATGGACACTGCTAATAAGCTCCCCCTCTGGCTTTCTCCTTCGCCGCTCTTCCATGAATGGACCCCATTACAAAAATCCCCACACAAGTTATTTAACTCTCCTATAACAGACAATCACTTGTCCGATAGTTGGTACAGCTCAGCAGAACACTGCTGTGGTCCAATGAAACCCTTCAGACAGACAGGCACAGAACTGCCTTCAAACACCCCTGACAACGTCGTCAGTGGAAACACTGCAGGTCTTCTGATGTTCAGCATGAGGAGGAGGTGCTGTGTGGACACCCCTGTTGGGTAGGAAGTGTGTGGTAGGACCGTGTGCCTTTGTGTTTAGCATTATGATGAAACCTTACCAAGTACGACATCATGTTGCTGTCATGCTCATTTTTCAAGAGGTGATGATGTCATCCTGGATGTTTGCATCAATGTCTATCCATCCCAGGTCAACCAGGGTCACACCAGTGACTAGTATGTAAGCACGCATGCACACACACACACACACACACACACACACACACTCTAAGCCCCCAATGCAGAGTGGTTTGACCTCATACACAACAATTTTCCCCAGGCATTGCGCGCATGTGTGTGTGTGTGTGTGAGACACAATGACTCCTGACAGCCGCCCCACCTTAACTGATACAATGCGCTGACAGACTCCTGGGCCTCTGTTATGATCCTAAAAACGTGTTATTCTCGGCTGTCTCACACACACACACACGTGGACAGAGGGTGTGTACTGATGAGGTGGCTCCCCTACTAGTCCTTTTGTCGACATGGCACTATTCTTTTTCTGCACGGTAACAGGCCCCGCAAGGCAAAGCACACTGGTGTAAACAATGTCATGTCAACCAGGTTCACCTACAGGGAGTAAATTAACTAAACTGCAGTTATGTTCAGACGGCCCGCCGAAGGTCCCTGTTCAGACGGCCCGCCAAAGGTCCCTGTTCAGATGGCCTGCCAAAGGACCCTGTTCAGACGGCCTGCCAAAGGACCCTGTTCAGACGGCCTGCCAAAGGTCCCTGTTCAGATGGCCTGCCAGAGGTCCCTGTTCAGACGGCCGGCCAAAGGTCCCTGTTCAGACGGCCGGCCAAAGGTCCCTGTTCAGATGGCCTGCCAAAGGACCCTGTTCACACAGCCTGCCAAAGGACCCTGTTCAGACGGCCTGCCAAAGGTCCCTGTTCAGACGGCCTGCCAAAGGTCCCTGTTCAGATGGCCTGCCAGAGGTCCCTGTTCAGACGGCCTGCCAAAGGACCCTGTTCAGACGGCCTGCCAAAGGTCCCTGTTCAGATGGCCTGCCAGAGGTCCCTGTTCAGACGGCCTGCCAAAGGTCCCTGTTCAGACGGCCCGCCAAAGGACCATGTTCAGATGGCCTGCCAAAGGTCCTGTTCTGTTCATGGTTATCCATGAACTTGCCTCAATTGGATGAACTTGCTGTTGCAGGGATTTTCATGACCAGTATTAAATGCAAAAAAAATGTAGTCCTTAAAAAGTGTCATATTCTAAAGGCATATTCAAAACCAAGTAATCACTGATTAAGTTAGTGGGCCCTGGTTAACATTAGTACACTATGTAGGACAAGGGGCTATTTTGGACTAGTTAGTATTAGTTAGACACAATTACTTTTAGAGTTAGTATTCAGCCCTCAGATAGGTAGAATGACTGACTGATATTACTTGTTCGTATACTCTCATTTATTGTTATTCGATGCGCAGCGTGTGTGTGTGCGCGCGTGTCATAGGCCGCTGAAGGTCATAATGAAGATTAACCTCTGGTTGAATAACTAAACCACGTTTACTACATTGTGTCAAACACACCCACACACACACACACACCCATACAGTCTTAAAACATGTTTAGAGCATTATACAAAAGACAAATGTTTGAAAACATGCAAAAGGGTGTACTGAATGTCTGAGAGACAGTAATAAATAGAAATGTACTGTATGTCTGAGAGACAGTGATAAATAGAGATGTACTGTATGTCTGAGAGACAGTGATAAATAGAGATGTACTGTATGTCTGAGAGACAGTGATAAATAGAGATGTACTGTATGTCTGAGAGACAGTGATAAATAGAGATGTACTGTATGTCTGAGAGACAGTGATAAATAGAGATGTACTGTATGTCTGAGA
>JACXGI010018256.1:0-13498 GCA_016801175.1 Esox masquinongy | reverse complement strand
GGCAGTGAATATAGACAAACAGACAGCATGGCAGTGAATATAGACAGACAGCATGGCAGTAAATATAGACAGACAGGCAGCAGAGCAATGAATATAGACAGACAGCACAGCAGTAAACATAAGCAGACAGACAGCATGGCAGTGAATATAGACAGACAGCACTGCAGTAAATATAGACAGACAGCACAGTAGTAAATATAGGTAGAAAGACAACATGGCAGTAAATCTATGCTATACCGTAGGTGTTTGTATTTACCTTGTCTTTTTGGACCATCGCACCGCTCAAGAACTGCTACACAAGAGAGAACTAACACACCATATTAAGCATATTCGTACAGTTCACACATTATGTGGAAGTATGTTTGTCAGCATATAATTGGATAATTAGCTCTGAAACAAAACACTTAAAAAAAACATGCCAGGGTTTCAGATCTCCAAGAACGCCTAGGCTGTGAATGTGGATAATAATGTGACTATTACATTTGGCCTTG
Source organism: Esox masquinongy (assembly GCA_016801175.1). Classification (NCBI taxonomy): domain Eukaryota; kingdom Metazoa; phylum Chordata; class Actinopteri; order Esociformes; family Esocidae; genus Esox; species Esox masquinongy. Next base: position 13,007 of record JACXGI010018256.1, on the reverse strand, counting down.
AGCCACCTTAGTAATCGCCTGACCATTATCGCTACGACTATACCGACTGAATGTACAAGTTGGCCGTCATCTCACAGGGAGGGATGGCTGCTGGTTGTCTGGATGTGGAATTCATATAGAAGAAAACTGGTGGAAAAGCATTTACCCTGGCCCGTGTGTGGACAGTTTATTCGGTAGTGATAATACCCCAGTGTAACGCATGGCCCACCAGGCGCGCTCCCCGTCCCGGGCCAGTACCAACACGAGGTCACAGAGGGACGAATTAAGGTAGCGGGAATTCATTGTCCCAAATGCAGCCGGCTGCCTGGTTTGTGACAAGAACAAACTGACCTGACCTACATGTGAGATGGAGGTGGTCATTCAGGGAGGTGTTGTTTCGGTCCTGGCGTTGTGAGACCGCACAGTTCAAACGCGTCCTGCGTGGTCGTGCTCTCGTTGTGGAGTCACTACGACTGTTTTTAGCGGGCCAGTCACCCACATGGACTGTGGGATTATGTATGAGTCCTCATATGGGTTCCTGTCCGATGGAAAAACAGGAGGCATGTTGATGAATTGAACAGAGAGACACAGGCAAAGGTCAATACAGGATATTCATTCATGACATTTGGCAACATTAGGAAACTAGACCTCGAACAGAAGGAAATGTGAATAATTATGTTATAATTCAATCACATGATGAATATTTATTTGGTCCATCTTTAGTGCGTATCAAGTGGGACAATTTAATGTGAAAATGAATCATGTTAAACCTTGAACACATTAAAAAGCTTGCAATTCCTGCAACAACAGGAGAATTAAATGAAGATCCGCACAATGTACAGTTAATAACCATGTTATTAACCCTGTTAATTGCTATGGTAATGCTCCGTGGACAGGATTTTTGTATCTAAACAGACATATGCTTAATTCTCTCCTTCAGACTGTTTGCAGTACGTAAACTGGTTCTTGCCTCATATTTGTGCAAATATAGCTGGCATAACGCTACCCTCCCAGCCTCAGAGAAGATGCTGATCAGGACTTATTTGGTTTTGTCATAGAGAGCTCGATAAAGAAAGGAAGACTTTGTTCTTTGTGTAAAATGTTAGTAGAGGATGGATCCATAACTCCAGGCTACATCTGTATCTTGTAGATAATGATCATTATGCTGCGGTAAGCCAGGCCTTGCTGCACACCCGACACCAGACTCAATTGTACCAGTTTATCTACAAGTGTTTAATTTACTCCTGTTTGAAAGGTGACGTACAGGTTGATGATCTTAAACAGCCCCTGTCCATCACTATTACTACTTTTAAAACTGTCACCACTCACTGGGGAGATTCCACCGGGAGGACAAATAAGTAACTATTGTGCAACCTAACGGTTGCAGCACCTCTACTTCCGGCGGCCATGCCTAAACAATATGCTGCTGTGCTTCGGAGGCCACCGTTTTTCCCGGTCAATGTAGGAATGACAAAAAAAAAACACTTCACAGCAACACAGGACAAAAGCTGAGTAAAGGACGGGAAATCATCATAGAAGCGTGGCTGGAGAAGGAGTCGACATGTAAAATGACCGGCAAAGATTTTAACAAACAAGATCCTGTGAGGACCAAGCAGAAGTGCGTCGTGTGTCAGCGGACGAAGGAGAGAGCAAATTAGCTGTGGCACAGATCGCCTTTACAGACCTGTTTTATTCCTCTTCTCTGTAATGACATCTGCCCCCTAATTGGGGCGATGACAACAAAACAGAAGAGACTCCAGTGCTACTGATAGAAGGCTACGTTAATCTTTATGTGTCGGGGATAAACGCCGTATCCCAGACTCTAGTGGTAATTAAACAGAACCATCAGAGTTATACAGTGCCTGTCCAGTGATCTGGGACGTTCGCTCCATTTGCCCAGGCCACTGAATAAATGTTCCCAGAAGTTAGGGTGTGTTGATTCATCTTTGAGTTACTCATCGACCAGTGCAGTGGCAGATCACGTCAGACCCACACCTCCAGTGTTTTGCCAGGCCCAGTAAATCATGGACATGAATTGGGTTCTTTTATGTTTTCCTGCTCTGTGTGTCTGTTCGCTGTTTCCTGTACAGCAGGCTCCTGTACAACATGCTTTGTTTTATAAAGAGGGCATTGTAACCCAGTGTGGTGCAATGGAAATAAGTAGTGTATACACTCTCCACGACACACAGCAAGTTGGCAAGGAAAGGACAATCATTTTCATTACTTGAATATGCCCTCTTGCTGTAATTCATTATAGACTGAAACAGTCGATGCATCATAAAACCTAGCTGCAATATATTTATATTGGTTTACCATTCATTCATCCCATAAGTAATTTTAGAGTCGCTACAAATGAGGTCTGTATTTCGTTTAGGCCCACCCCAGCTCTACGTTTTGATAACCGTGTTAATCTTGTCAGGTGACGTTTGTCAACAGATTTGCTTAATTTCACTGTACCAAAAAAACATCTTTCCTTACATTTAGCCAATATTGAAAAAAGTTACCTTGTCCTATAGATATTTACACAGCAATGAAAATGGTGAGGTGGTGTAAGTCTACACGAAACCCAGACCTTATTTGAAGTGGATCTAAAAATCCCAGATGAAAAAATTGAATGGTGTAAGAAACGCAAAGAGAGACGCTTTTCAAGTTGTGCCGCAAGGTGTTATGGTGATTATGATTCATACTATTTCAGTCAACAGCCAAGACAATAGTATAACTATGTAATTTACAGTATGTGGTGCACCTTGTCATTAGCTGTGCTAGAAAAACAGTGCCTGCTAATCCAATCCAGCAGCAGTCCTTAGTTTCCTGGCCTGCAAAGCAGGATTGTAATTATAATCTTTATTATCATTCACCTTTATTTAAACACGCACATTATTAAGTTGATGGGTTTTTTTTACTTTGTGTGAGGGTGTCAAATAAAGAATAAAGGGTGTTAAATAAAGAGTAATCTCACCATCACCTGAAATCAACACCATGTTGGGTTTTGATGTTACTTCAAGGTGACTTCTGCATTAAAAACGAACATGTTCACACATCCAGTTTACTTCCACTGGTTTTTACCTAATGGTGGCTCGAGTTAGCTGAAGTTTTTAATGGCTTTATAAAGAACACTGACTGTTCTTGGCCCACAGACGACTTTCAGTGTAAGGAACTGTCTAACATCCATCTGAAACACACGTCGGATACTTCTTTAGGCACCGGCAAACACTTGGTTAGTGCATTCATTAAAAGGAATGAGTGCAGAAATAAAACACAGAGTGCTATAACTACAACACACATTTCCAACAGAAATGAAATCCCATCATTAAGCTCTCTCAGTCAATTTCACACGTGTTTTTAATTTGAGCTGTGAGTTTGCGGTTTTCCCAGCCAGCTTTCTTGTTTTCTTCCTCTACTGGTTCCTCCACATTCTTGTGCAAAGCTTAATGCCCTCTGAAGTGCTTTTAGTCAATTGAAAACACTCTCCCTGTTATCCTCTTCTGGCATCCCCGTGTATGCATGCAGACACGTCTCAGTGTTTTCATTCATCCGGTAAAGACAATGAGGCTCTCTTCTTCAAGTTTATATTATCCATCACAATCTGCAACTGCGAACGGTTAGGCTTCTGCAGTCACAAATACCTATTGGCTTTTCAAAATGTACGCAATGTATTGTGTGTATAGGCTTACACACAAAGAAACACACACACACACACACACACACACACAGAGAGAGAGAAACACACACAAAGACACATGCTATTATATCTTTATTGACAACGTATCTCTGTGCTTACACAACCCACAATGTGTTCAACACAACACCCAACTGTAAACCAGATCACTATAAACAATCCCCCTTAGCAAGATTGTGTGCAGAGTCTGGGCCATTTCAACAGTCCTTAGTATCTGTTACAGTTTAACAGACCGGTTTGGTTTTGTCCACAACGCAAACAAGAGATTGCTCAAATGGAAGATAGGAGAAAACCTGGCCATGGGCCTTTATTACTTTGTTACATATTGCAACATGGCAGACCGCTTCATACATGGAAAGACAAGACTAGAATGTAACATGGCAGACCGCTTCAAACATGTAAAGACTTGTAAGACTAGAATGCAATGTGGTTACACCCCATGAGAAACATATAAAAATACTCCATTATTTATCTGCAGTGAATTCATATTTGGCTTGCATTTTGCACTTCAGGTCTTCTTGCTAGAATGCGGTTGCACTGTTTAATTGAGAAACGTCTCTCCTTCCTCCCCCTTGTCTTTGTAATGGAGATGTTAGCAGATCTGCAAGGACCTGAGGAAATAAGGGAGAATGTTATATGGCACGGAAGACAGAGGAAAGGAAACCAGTTGACGACAGTGAAATTACTCCAGGTCAGAATCGACTACCCCACAATAGCCTCTGGGGGTTAAAGTAAACACAGAAACACACAGGTTTTAAAAGGGAGGTTTTGCTCACTGGCACTATATGATTTGTGGTGGAATCTCAAAATTGGGCCTCTGAACAACTCGGACTCTGACAAGATGGTGAACAGATTTATATTGTGGCAAGGATGGAATGGAGGCAGGAGGAAGTTCGGAGGGGGGTGTAAAGTAACGAAAAATATGGAACATAGCATCCTCAAAGCTGTTGTTTTTCAAAACACCCACGAATTCATGCTGAGGCGTATTTTCTTTCCTTTTTGTTGCACTTTAATTGCGCTTATTTGAGTTTTCTTTGGTCAGTATGTTTAGGGATGTCGTGTGTGTGTAAAAGATGTGGAGATCAGTCGAGCTGGCACTGATTCAACAGATTGGTTTTCAAAAAGTTACTAACACATTTTAGTAAATCCTTTTCAGTTTTTACTCTGCTCACGACGACAAGAGGTGCGATCGATTCCACTGGGCAATTCCAGAAGGAAGAATACACCGAAGGCTTGCCCTAGGCTGTCTGAAAGTATGTTGCTTCACCACAAGACAGCCACGCCAAGCCATTGTGCAGTTTGGGATCCTAAAGCAACCATCGCATTCCTGTCCCTCCAGCCCCGTTTGAGAAGTCACAGTATCTCAGCCCTTACTAAGGTATGCTTTAGTAGTTACTGTACAGTATAGCTTGATACGTCCGCAATGTCGCCGCAATCATGCCAACTTGGACACGTGATCTCCCATATAGAGTGTCTGAGACAACAGGACATTGAAGAGAAATAAATTACTCTAGATTTGAGAAAATTGCCGGCCTCCCTACAGGGAAAAATGTCAGTCTCCCAACTCATTTTTCCACTTTTTCGTAGTTTAGTTTAATGACCGGTGCTTTGGGTTTGGTCTGTGGCTTGAGCGTGGCAGGCAGCCTCTGTCTTGCTATGAAATCCCTCAACAACTGAACACCTTTTATTCATTGTCTTATTAGAAATTTTCATTCTACATTTGACATACAGTACTGTGCAAAAGTCATAGGCACCTGAACGTCAAAACTAAGACCACTTATTTGGGTAGTAAGTGTTTTGATTAAAGAAATAATATACAGCTACGGAAAAAATTAAGACCACTGCACCTTTTTCTTTCCTTTCCAAAAAAGTCGAAAAGGAAGGTTTTGAGTGAAGAACAGAAGGGTTAAAATTAAGAGACCACTGCAAATTGAACGCTTCTGTTCCTTACTCAATATATCTTACATTTATATATATATCTTTTTTGCCAATAAACACTTACTATCCAAACAAATGACTTCAGTTCGACTAAACGTCTTAGGTGCCTAAGGCTTTTGCACAGCACTGTATGTGTCATTATGCGTTAATCCAGGGTAACTTATTGCAACTTACTGCATTCGTTCAGGGCAACCACATAACTCAATAGCAGTAAGATGTAGCTATAAGCGAAGTACGTACCAAAAGGAAGAAAATAAAAATAATTATCTACCAACCCTATATGGACCTCACTTTTTCTCTCTCTCATTCTTTCTCTCCCCCTCTCTGTTTTTTTCTCTCTCTCATTCTTTCTCTCCCCCTCTCTGTCTTTTTCTCTCTCTCATTCTTTCTTTCCCTCTCTCGCTGTCTTTTTCTCTCTCTCATTCTTTCTCTCCCTGTCTTTTTCTCTCTCTCATTCTTTCTCTCCCTCTCTGTCTTTTTCTCTCTTTCATTGTTTCTCTCCATCTCTGTCTTTTTCTCTCCCACTTTCTCTCTTCACTAGTGCATGGAGCATTCAGCTGAGTGTTGTGCTCAGTTAATGAGGACGATTTGGAGTTCTACCACAAACTCATGATCATAATTAAACTCCAACTCTCTCTGGTTCATTCTCTGTTTCTGTCACTCGCTATAAACAGAACAATTAAAATACCAGGACATCCTTATTTAGAAGCTTGATCGTTTTGTGCATAACACCTGGATAATAAACTGAATGTTTTCTGTGAACCTTGGCTTTGAACCGGCCACGTCCTTCAGTGACAGTTCCAACTCTCTGTGCCCTAGCGCAACCACACCTCAATCATTACACTTTAATTGATCTCGGCGTCCACTCCTTACCACTTTAGACCTGAACTGGAAACAAGAACGTTGAATCTTTGGCTGTTTCATGTACAGCTACATTTATTAGGCTCTGGTGGAATGTTTTTTTACATCATAGTGAATTAAATATCACGTGTTCACTTTCCTAAGAGGTCTTTGTGCAGCACACACTGAATGCCGAGAGGTGTGATGGTGAAGCAATTATTTAATTTATTTCTAAAACACTCCATATGAAACTGAACATGCGTATGAGAATACAAAGGGACCACAGGTATCATGGAACCGTTGGGCAGCTGAGCACACTGCCACCTACACGTTCCCAGAGCAGAAATGGCACCCCACAGATACTGGTGCCGGTTAGGCACGAGGGTCCCAAATATTTTGGTTGCTGACCACCAGACTGTCCGTCAGTCTAGATACAGTGTCCTTACTCACAGGTCAAAATTGAAGCTCTTAGTTTAATTGCGTTGGCTTCTGCCGAATGTTTGTTTGAATTGGACGGGCCCACCATTCTGTTGCATTACCAATGCTTCATCTCACGTGTTCTGTCTCTAACCCCCTCAGACAAAGCAGTCAGAGTGACGGACTCTGAAATAGCTGCTGGTTCACCATGGGACAGCGGTTCCGGGAAGCAGCTTGATTTACGACTGGAGCCAGAGCTGCAGATGGGATGGCTGCCGTCACATGTGAAGCGTTAAGGCCAACACAGCCTGTTAATCTGCCCCTGTCGGAACAGGCAATCATGGAAGGTAGATCTTAACTGGTCAGTTTATGAGTCCTTTTATAGAGGTGGTCTAGCAAATCACTGTGGCATGACTCACTCACACTTCTACTAGGTGAACAATAACTGTGTACCTTAGCTCCTGGGAAATCAGCTTTTCGTGATAGAGATTGGAGGATGTAGAAAAAAACCCATTCTCGTGTGGACATCTCGATTGAGGGCCACGGCCCTGACACCATTTGCTGATCTGTTGTGACGTTTGGGGTAGTCATGTGATCACAACTCCCACCGGGTCATCAGGAGGGATCAGCCAGTGGATTCTACTGAAGCGGATTACTTCAACATGGAGAAGGTCTCAGGGGTGTAGCCCCATGGTGGAACGGACCTTATAATAGCACAGATAAACAGACGAGACCTCTTTCCATCAAGACTGACTCAACAAAGACTCTACTGGTGAGGACTGGTCGAAAGCAAAAAGAGACCACCTTTACTGAATGGTTGGCAGCAGAAGAGTTAGAAAGACCTTTGCCTTGGTGCTTCAAGACAGAGGTCTTTTAAACCACATGCAAGGGAGCCCAGAGTGATGGAGCCCAGATGTGTGTGTGAGAGAGGGAAGGAGCTCGCACCCCTACAACAGAGCCACGACAGTCCAGACCAGATTGCACTTTTATTGTCCAGTGTTGATGGTTTACTTTAGACCAATTACAAGACTGATTAGAGTGAGCTTGGCGATGGACCACAAGGCTTTGTGTGCTTTAAGTCAGCAAGTAACAGTGCCAAAGATTTAGGTGTAACAGACACCCCCCCACACATATACACAAACACACACACACACAAAACACACGCACACACATACACATGCATGTACATTCATGCACATGTTGGTGAATAATACAATGCACAATGGTTCTCAAACCAAGTTATGTAACACATTGGATATGAAGCCAGAAATGTGCTTTCCAGAAACTGTCATCATTCACTGCGTCCTGGTTAACATTACCCATCTATATTCTGAATATTCTCCCTGTCTTTTCCTTAATTTACATGAATGTCGGTACAGAGCAGCGCCTTTCCAAGAGAGGTGGTAATCAATACCACATTACGCTTCAATGCTCCGATGGGCTGGGTAAATCTGATCCAGTAGATTTCGGGGAAGAGTTTCTTCAAGTGAAACTTGAAGAATCCCGAAACCTTAAATGGGGATCTGTGTGTGTCTGCAATGGGACGGAAGAAAGGGTTCTTATTGTGTCATGTGTAACAGTTTAGGGAAATTCCTGTGAAAAGCAGAGTTAAATGTAAAGCAATGCACTTGGAGTGTTGACAGACAGGGACAAACTTAGAATAAGACACGCCGCACACACACCCACGCACGCACGTTGTCCGATAATAGCAACAATGACTCAGCGACTCCCTGGAAGTGTGTCAGAGGTACAGCAACAGGCCAGCAGGTCACATGACTAATGCAAAAACTGACATGGGAAAGTTGTGATTGTGATTTTCCTCTTTAAAGCATCCTCTCCCTTGATCTTGCTCTACTCCTGGACGCCTCGGTGTGGATTATATTAAATGACGCAGCCCAAGGTCCTGGTGCTCTGACAGCCGTTTTCCCTGGTTGCGGCCTGGTTCCATTTCGTTCGCTCTCCCACTTTGAGCGTTGTCCAGTGCGTACGTGGAAATGACTGGAAAATTGGGACACGCTGTGGTGATCTAATTCCAGGCACTTACACTGAGTTGTGATCAAACAAACCAAAAGGCACTAATACTGACTTTACCAGACCTATGTAACCAAGTTACTTAGAAGGGAACGATTTTGGAGCTCAAAGCCACAAGAGAAGAGTGAAATTGATGAACAAAATGCATCCACATGCACACACAGAAACACAGCCAGGACAGGGTGACAGCCTCTCCCTCGACGTCAGCAAAATCAAGGTGATGATTGTTGACTTCAGGAAGCAGAGAGGGGAACGCGCCCTGATCCACATCTCAGAGCAACAGCGGAGAGTCGACAATTTTCAGTTCCCTGGCATTCACATAGCCAAGGACATGTCATGGACTATCAATGCCGCCGATGTTGTCAAAAGGGTGCAATAGTCCCTAAGGCGAGTGAGTAAATTCGGTATTCCACCTTAGTACTGCTGCACCAGTGATCCACCCATCCAGGATCTGTCTTAGGTGGGGCTTGACCAAGGCCTTACCAAGGACCCGACACACCCTGGCCATGTGCTGTTCCTTCACTTACCATCATAGTACTGGTCATCAGTAGCCCAGTCATAGTACTTGTCTACAGTAGTCCAGTCGTAGTGCCGGTCATCAGTAGTCCAGTCGCAGTACTTGTCTACAGTAGTCCAGTCGTAGTGCTGGTCATCAGTAGTCCAGTCGTAGTAATTGTCTACTGTAGTCCAGTCGTAGTACTTGTCTACAGTAGTCCAGTCATAGTACTTGTCTACAGTAGTCCAGTCATAGTACTTATCTACAGTAGTCCAGACGTAGTACTGGTCTACAGTAGTCCAGTCATAGTACTTGTCATCAGTAGTCCAGTCATAGTACTGGTCATCAGTAGTCCAGTCATAGTACTTGTCCACAGTAGTCCAGTCATAGTACTTGTCTACAGTAGTCCAGTCATAGTACTTGTCTACAGTAGTCCAGTCGTAGTACTTGTCTACAGTAGTCCAGTCGTAGTACTTGTCTACAGTAGTCCAGTCATAGTACTGGTTGTCAGTAGTCCAGTCGTAGTACTTGTCTACAGTAGTCCAATCGTAGTACTTGTCTACAGTAGTCCAGTCATAGTACTTGTCTACAGTAGTCCAGTCATAGTACTTGTCTACAGTAGTCCAGTCATAGTACTGGTCTACTGTAGTCCAGTTATAGTACTTGTCTACAGTAGTCCAGTCATAGTACTGGTCTACAGTAGTCCAGTCATAGTACTTGTCTACAGTAGTCCAGTCATAGTACTTGTCTACAGTAGTCCAGTCATAGTAGTGGTCATCAGTAGTCCAGTCATAGTACTTGTCTACAGTAGTCCAGTCATAGTACTGGTCATCAGTAGTCCAGTCATAGTACTGGTCATCAGTAGTCCAGTCATTGTACTTGTCTACAGTAGTCCAGTCATAGTACTGGTTGTCAGTAGTCCAGTCATAGTACTGGTCTACAGTAGTCCAGTTTCAGAACGTGTTTCCTGGTGTGTAGCCTGTCAGGCGCGATAGACTGCACATTGTCCACGACACACTGAGATTAACGTAGGGGACCATAATTTCCCTGCATACTATCTGAAATTCCCTCTGAATTTCAAAAAAACATATTTTTTAGTCAGAGTAACATGCAATCTATTGAAATACTGATTTTTATCATTGATACTTTTCAGGCTCTTTTGATTCCTTCGGTTCAAAGTTTACTCAACAAACATTTATTAGTTACAGTGTTGTTCCTTATTTAAACTTCAGTCATGTTTACATTTTAGTAATTCAGCAGAATCTCTTATTCAGTGCACTTAGAAATTAAGATTAAAAGCATTGCTCAAGGGCACAACCAAAGATGTTTCCCCTTGTCCACATGAGACTCCATTAACCATTAGGCTTTCCGCTGCCCCTCCTACGGTAATTATAATTAAAACTTGACTCTGTTTCCCTTTCATGTAAAGATCAAGAGTTTCGAGGCTCTACAATTACCTTCACGTGTGTAACAGCGTTGCACAAATTTGTGTGCGTGAGCAGTGCGAGTGTGAGCGAACAGAACAGACATAGGGTGAAGAGTCGTTAACACTGGCCGTCGTTCTGGATAGAGCATGTGTGGAAAAGCAGGTGATGGCATGAAACTGAGGAGGACAGAGGAATGCAAATGGTCAGTAGGGCTGATCTCCTGCTGGCAGCATCTGTCAAACAGTCAGCATTTAATCTGCCTCTGCTCCCCCAGTATCACACTGTTAACTTCTCTATTCCCACTCCAGTCTCATTTAGAAGGTACACACTGATTAATCTGGAACGAAACATTTGAAGAAGCTGTGTTCCTCGAACAAACAAGTAAGTGTGCAGAAGGTTTACGTGAAAATAAATAAGTTTGCACTTTCTAAAAATTACCGGCAGGTTTCCTATTTGTTCTTCTTCTTGGATTTGTCTCTGCTTTGCTTCAGTCGTTGTGACAGGGGAAGAGAGAGTTGTAACTACAGAGAACAGGTATTGGCTGTGAGTCACCATAAGCTAAAGCCGTCATCAATCACGTCCATTAACTTCATGTAAAGTACTTTTTTTGACATTATAATAATAGATGGGGGATCTGAACACATTCAGCCAACCCATCACACACACACACACACACACACACACACACAAACACACAAGCTTTGTGCAGACTTTGGTTTTATTCTGATGAGGTGGTCAAAAGCTGGCTTCAGCAGTAAAATATATTACTATTAAACAAAGGATAACATGTATATGTATAAGTCCTCTACCACAGAGACTGGGAATTCTCTGAGGTCCTCAATGCCATGTCTAGTACACTGTAAAAACAAAGTGGTTATTTAACAGTAATTTGGCTAACATTTTTACATGTTCTTTTCTTTATTTTAGTACTATGGTAGAATGCTGCTGAAATTAGAATGATAAACCAACATTCATTATTTGTTCTGTGAAGTAACAGGAAAAATCTATAGTGGGAAAACACATAAATTGTCTGTTTGCCACAGACTTTGATCCCATGTTCACAAAAATAAACTGTAAACTGTAAAAAAGCCATACGGGGAAGACGACTATGGACATTGGTTTGTAAAAGGTAAGGCTTTGCCTGGTTCTTGGTCTTGTTAAAAATTGACACTGCAAAGAGCTGGATCTTGGATCTTGGTCGTGTGCCTTATTTCAACCACGCAGCTGATAACAGTTGCTAAAACAGATGTCTTTTCTAATGACTTATGTCGTATACACTTATTAGATGGAGATCATGTCTTGTAAAATATGTCGTATACTGTGCACTTATTAGATGGAGATAATTGTCATATACAGTATGTTATATATACTTATTAGATAGAGATCATGTCACATGCTTTCACTCCCTCTGGACTGCTCTCCTTCACATCTTTCCCCTGCTCCATAAATCATCACACCACTGGACACTGATACTGCATTCAGCTGCTGGCTACATTTGAGGAAGAATTGAAACAGACTGGAATGACTTGTTGGCCACGGAAGGTTTAAAAGGCCTCAAATGAACTCTATAAGTCTATCCTTAACAATGTAAAGGACACATTTGTGAAGAAAACGGTGACCGGTTGCAAAGAAAGTAACGTATGGCAAATACCTTTAGGTTTTGCACCTTATCAAATCTCATGCCTTCAAAACCAGACTAAACAAGCCTCCATCAAGTCAATGCACCTGCTGATTCTGCCCAACCTACCTATCTTGCCGTATGTGTTGTAAATATATGTGTATTGCCTATTTTTTTCACATTATTGTATTATGGTATTGTGTGATTCTATGTGTCTTGTCATCTTGCAGTTGAATGCCTTTGTCCAGGTCATCATTGAAAACAACAGTTAAATAATGGCTAGATACAATTAGACAAACATTCATGGATAACATATAAAAAAATATATATTGTATATACAGTGGGTATAGAAAGTCACCACCCCCTTTAAAAATGTTCACATTTTGTTGCCTCACAGCATAACACTATTTCCGGCTTTATATGAACACAATAACCCACAATATCCAAGGGAAATAACATTTTAAAAAAACTCTGAAAATGTATTAAAATGAAAACAGTAAAATACCCTGATAAGTCATCTTTCACCCTATTTCCTACATCCGAACGGGTTGATGTTTGCAGAGGATGCCTTCAGCCCACAAC
>JACXGI010018255.1:0-13459 GCA_016801175.1 Esox masquinongy | reverse complement strand
CACACACACACACACACACACACACAAAGATGCACACACAAACATCCCAGAGCAAGTTCACGAGCACACATACACAGATCGGTGCACACAGAAAACACACTGGGGAAGATGAAGAATATTGTGATAAGAGAGTTCTATTTAGGCTGATTTGTTTATTTGCACAGACAATTCCACGATGCTTATGTGACAAAATGGAGACAGGAAACGCTTCAGTTTCAAAGAAAAATATGAGCAATATGATGTATTGCTCTACTGTAGGAAACAACAAAGTAAAAATCTCTGATATTGTTTTGAGCATATAGTAACAGTCTTCGTAAGGAAAGCTCCTAGCGTGACCTGACCTCTGATGCCATCCAGCTAGCAGAACCAGGAATTTCTCTTCCTGTCTGTTTCACAACCTCCAACTTTCAGAATGGAGCTTTGATGTGTTTCTCTCTCCTAACCAGAGGCAGCAGAAAGCTCTGAGAGCAGACTACTGTCAAACCCAGAAGCCGGATATTCTTTCTCGCAAAATAACACTTAAGGCAAGGAATTATCTGGACCTACTGAAGGGGTGACAGAGGGATAGAAAAGCAAGTGGTTGTGTAGTTTGACTATATTGTATCTGTCTTGCTGTGTCTTGTATTGGTATATTTCCTAGAGAAACATTATCAGGTTTGCTTTATGAAAGGTGTGCTAAGTTACAGCCACGGTTCAAGCACTAACGCTTGTGTTTGTAAATGTTCTTGTGGTTTATCCAGATCAGTCGATTACCTATCAGTTTTTCTGTCAAAACATAGAGATTATCATAAACTACTGGCCCAGTGCACATGCAAGATTAGGTTCTGGTTTCTGAGATTAGGTCATTTGATTAGCCGACTTTCTGTCATCGCCATGATTTCAAGAACTCAAACTCCAAGTTACTAACCAAAGTAACTATCGGGCCACGCGAACACACAAAACTGTTGATGGTAAACAAGTCCCCTGCCTTGCACTGCTATGCCCTCTCAAAAAGACCATATCTAAAAATGTGTTTCTAATGGTTTCTGTGTGGCCCCCAACAGTCATATCTAACTGAGAACAGCTTCTAGCTTAGAGCGCCTTTTGATGACCACCCACTGGTAACTGCAGACAATCCTCTATGTGGGAGGGATTATGTGAAATATGTGGGTATTTGTTGTAATAGTTTGTCATAATCGCTAAGAGTCTGACAACAAATCACAGCAGTCAACAAGAAACCCCGTGAACAAGAGGGTTTCTCACTCAGCTTCTTGATCCAGTGATTAGAATGAACACCATCCTTCAGATATTTACATTTAAACAGTAAGTGACAACGGGGTTGGCATATGACCTCAGTACCCTGATACAGCCCATGCACCACAAACCTCAGAGGTGCCTCATCACTATTACAAACTGGTTTCCAACACCATTAGAACATTAAAAAGTACTTCTGTCATACCAATGGTATACAGTCTCATTTATCATGGCCTTCAGCCAATCAGCATTCAGGATTCCAACCACCCGGTTTAAAACAAGAAACAAAGACCATGACTGAAGCTTCTGAACACAGAAACAGCTATTGTATGGACTCATGTACAGACATGAATGCCCCTATAAGTGGACTCAGGATACAGTACAAAGTAAAGTATATACCAGATACAGGTATTCTCAGAAGAAATTTGTTTTAAACATTGGCTCTCAAAGCACAATTGGGGTAAAGTATTACAGAGAATATAGTGTCAATCCAAGAAGATGCCAGCTGCATCGTTTCAGGGACATACAATACTGTAACTGTAAGGTCCACACACAGGTGCTAAACCCAAGCTGAGTGTGGTGTGGTGACACTGGTCATATAAGTGGGAAACACTAAACAAACACTTGTAAGCAAACACATTTGCAGAGGTTAGCCCAGCTTGCTGAAAGCAAAAATTAGACCAAGAAGGTTTTAATTCATTGTGGAATTAGGCCTAGTGATTAGGCTTTGTTTGTTTTTTTGGCCTCTTGAATTAAATCACAAGGCACCTCACCTTGTAATGTAAGAATAATTAATGATTTATTACTGCACATAGCTAGTGACACAGCAATGTGAATAAAATGGTGATGACAGTTTAATGAAAACACAAACAAATATAATGATGAAAGTGTGATATAGACGTTCTAAAAAATAAGTTACCATAATGGAGCCTTTCAAGCATTTACAATACCGAGATTATTTGTCCCATACCATCCATCATCAGATGTCTACATTGTGGAATGAAAGGTAGTTTATTCCATTCCCGTTCACTAAGTAGTAAACTGGAATATATTTTTACAAAATGTATGTGCTTGCATTTACATCCATTTAAATAACATATCAAAATATATGCTTATATGTACAACCCTGTTTCCAAAAAAGTTGTGACGCTGCATAAAATGCAATTAAAAACAGAATGCAATGATGTGCAAATCATTTATCCCTATATTTAATTGAAAACAGTACAAAGACAACAGATCAAATGTTGAAACTCAGTTTAGCATCCAGACTCTTTTATTATGGAGCCATGCTGTTGTAATACATGCATAATGTGGTTTGGCATTGTTTTGCTGAAATAAGCTCGGCCTTCCCTGAAAAAAAGTAGGCTGGATGGCAGCATGTGTTGCTCCAAAACCTGTATATATTGTTCAGCATTAATGGTGCCTTAACAGATGTGCAAGTCACCCATACCATGTGCACTAATGCACCCCCATACCATCATGGATGCTGCCTTTTGAACTGTGCGCTGATATGAAGCCGGATGGTTCCTCTCCTCTTTAACCCGGAGGACGCGGCGTCCATGATTCCCAAAATAATGTCACATTTTGAATTGTCAGACCACAGGACAGTTTCACTCAGTGCCTCAGTCCATCTTAAATGAGCTCAAGCCCAGAGAAGGCGATGGCATTTCTGGATCTTGTTTACATATGGTTTCTTCTTTGCATGGTAGAGTTTTAACTTGCATTTGTGGATGCAGCGATGTACTGTGTTCACAGACAATGGTTTTCGGAAGTGTTTCTAAACCCATCCTGTGGTTTCCACTACAGAATCGTGTCTGTTTCATGCAGTTTAACGCAGTGCCCGTCCGAGGGCCCGGAGATCACGGCCATCCAATATTGGTTTTCGGCCTTGTCCCTTGAGTACAGAGATTTCTCCGAATTCTCTGAATCTTTTAATTATATTATGTACCGTAGATGATGAGATCCCCAAACTCATAACAATTTTATGTTGAGAAACGTTTTTCTTAAATTGTTGCACTATTTGCCTGCGGTCTTTCACAGAGTGGTGAACCCCTCCCCATCTTTACTTCTGAAACACTCATCCTCTCTGGGATGCTCTTTTTATACCCAATCATGTTACTGACCTGTTGCCAATAAACCTAATTAGTCGTGAGATGTTCCACCAGGTTTTGTTTTAGCATTACATTACTTTTTCAGTCTTTTGTTGCCCCGTCCCAATTTTTTTTAAATGTGTTGCTGGCATCAAATTCAAAGTGGGCATATATTTTCCAAGACCCAATAACATTTCTCAGTTTCAACATTTAATAAGTTGTGTTTGTACCATGTTCACTTGAATATAGAGTTTAAATGATTTGCACATCATTGCATTCTGTTTTTGTTTACATTTAACACAGTGTCCCAACTTTTTTTGGAAACGGGGTGGTACATATATAAATAAATGAATGAAAATATATTGAAATATTATCGTTTTGTATACATTCATATATTTCCACATGTATGTTTATGTATTTAAATATATGGGAAGGAAATACATTTTAATAGGTGGACGTACCACCTGTGCCCTGTCCAGACCTTCTTTAGCCTACAGGGTAGATTATCCTACACTTTTTTAGCTTAGCAGTGACATGATTAATTGATATATGCCAATATAGAAGAGGCTTGACATAACCTGGATAGAGGTTATGGGGTGTATTTTACACATATATTTCCCAAATATATTTAAAAGTATGTTATTTATTCATGGATTTTATAAATATATTCAACCAATATATGAAAATATTTTTCCGTTTTACTGAAAAATAAAAATTTAAATTCCACTTATTTGTTTGGGTCCATTATACTGCGTCGTCATTACATACTATTAAAATCATTTTTGACCTCCTTGATTTAGGATGACAGCCACACTTGACACTTCAGCTGTGGCGATGAATGAGTAGAGTGGGTGTTGACTGTGTGCACAGCATCACAAAGCCCCAGCACAAATCAAAGATGGTTAGCGGACGCTCACAGAAATACAGGAGAGGGGGTGGTTCTTTTTTACGATCTCCCGGGTGTGGGAGTTTTAGGGGAATTCAGAAAATGTTGTTGTCGTAATCTGTCACCGAATGCTCAGTAATCCACTGCGAAAACTTACAAAAGTGGGAATTCCATAACGGTATTTTTATTTTATTTTAGCGCATCATTAAAAATGTGACAATGAAAGTGACTACTTTTACTCTGAAATCTAGCCAATTATTGCACAAGCCATTAGACTTCAGAAAATCGAGGTGACTTTTTTGGAAACAAAAGAGGAGCAGGAGCGAGAGGGGGAGAAACCGAGAGGGGATGGGGGTGGGACAGAACGGATCCGCTAATTTAGCTCGCTCCGATAAGATCTTTCTTTCTGAAAGGACACATAAAACGATGTACTGTCACAAATGTGTAATATCTTATTTAACCATACATTGTACTTTCTTGTTTCCAATTTGTTACTGTTCTTCGGATCAGGGGTTGGACAAACATGCATGTGGTTCAAAGAATCCCCAAAAAATCAGAATAGGTGTATGTGTTTGAATCAATGAGCAGTCTTTTTGTTAACTTTGGGACACGAATTGAAAGAAAAACGTCACACATACCTAAAGACATGCTCTAACCTAAACCATATGGTTGTAAAATGCTATATGATATATCACGACAACATGACAGATCAGAATGTTGCCTAATGTTGGTTATATGTTAATTGTGTTCTGTGTAAGTTTGATGTGGCCCTGGCTCTATGACAGTCTAGTAGAACACAGGAAATCAAGAAACCAACCCCAGAAATGATTCCAAATAAAACATGCAGCCTAGTCGAGGCAACAGTCACTTACCAAAACTAAAGCAAATCTCTCCTCTAACTCTGACTGGTCAGGCATGGGCACTTTCAATGGCATTATATGATGCTTCATATTGTCCGACTGTCCATCCACACTCTCAATATTCCCCATGGTTAAAATAAGTAGGCTACTATATCCTTTTGTTAAAATAAAGTTCCCTCTTCGAAACTTTTTCCAAAAGTGAGAAAATTCCCGCAGTTCCTCCTAAATGCAGCAGTTCGTTATTCCAAATGTGTCTCTTCTCTTCCAAAAGTTCCAGTTTAAACACGCTTACGCCACAACAAGTGTATACTATTTCGGCAAAAAGAAAATATTATTTCGCCTTTCTAGATTACACTCATTTGTATTTGACTCTAAACTGAATTTAATCTCAAAAGTAACAATGAGGATACAATTGTTTTCTGTTCCAAAGAATGGTTTCCGATTTACCCGGCCAATCCATCTCCATCTCCTCCTGTTAATTATTCTTTCAATATAAATCCACCCAAATAGCTACTTTGCTGAGCTGAACTTTTTTGGCTACGATTCCTTTCCATTCATTATTGTTGTGTGATCCAGATGAAAGACTTTTCGATATTGCTTCCACTCAGAAGGCAGGGTTTCTCCCATTGTCCCGCCCCTTCTCTCTATTGAATCTTTGGATTGTCATTCACATTGCCTATCTCTCTCCACTGGCTCACATCTGTTAGCCGAGAGTTGAGATAGTTCTGCTGCAGCTGGATGGATTTGGGAGATGAATGTCAGCACTTTAACGCAACCTGGTGGTTGGTGGATGGAAGGTCAATAATCATTACTGCAGCAGCGTCATCATTATGTGTGCACACATCACGTGCACAATGTTAATAACAACGACGTCATTATGACAGTCCTTCACTTGGCGTCCAAGTCAATAAGCCAATGAATAGTGTTCATTGTGTTTGTCTACAAGGTCTATAGCAGGCATCGGCAACTGGCGGCCCCCAGCCCTGTCTTTGTGCGGCCCTCAGATGAATTTAGAAAACAGTAAAAGTATATATATACACAAAGAATTTGAACAAATGAATAAATATCATGTTTGAACTTAAATTTGTTGCAAAGTTAGTATTGGAACCCAAATCTATGCTGGAAACAAAACATGAAAACATGAAATCATTTTTTGCATGTTTACATATAAAACAATAATTTCAGGGTCTTAGAAAGCTGTTGTGATGTCTTTTTAAGTGTAGCCGAGAGTGAATCCCGGGAGAGATGAGCAGAGTGGGAAAACGGCATGTTGATCAATATTTAAAAATTTCCCAGATATACGTTAACTAGCATCAGACCGAGTGTACTTTTAATGCATTTGTTAATAATTACATACAAAACATGGACGTGTGTGTGTGTGTTCCAAGTTAATCTGCGGCCCCCTGATGAGCAGTACATAAATTCTGTGGCCCCCACCACCATCCAAATTGCCCATCCCTGGTCTATAGAATTTAGGCAAATCTTATGAGATGTATGCAAAAATAATGGCACTGTATTCCCCTTTTACTTAGGCTCTGGTGTAAATTAAGATGTCATTAAACTGATTAGGAAATACTGTTAAAAAAAATAAGTTGACAGTTTGTTTTATTTTTTATCAGTAACCATTTTTTGTAACATTTCCCAGCATAAAGAAGACAGCACAACAGTGATTTTGAAGGAGCAAACATTTACTGAGACAACACACATGATAGTATGCATAGCAGCTAATTTCTCTCTTTCTCTTTCGCTCTTCTCTCACATGACGTCTTTCTACTTCTTTATTTTGTCTACAAAAATGTTTCATGCATTTTAATACAGTTTTCAAGCCTTAGCAGTGAGATGACAGCTGGGAAAGGGCCTTTTCTTTGCCACAATCTATGCTTGTTTCTTTCAGCACCAGTGACCTAGACACAAAGTACGGCTACTCCTGGACGAAACAATACTCAATTTAATCTCCATTGAAGTTTTTTTTAATACAGCAGTAGGCTCAATCTGTATCTACAGTTTCATGTATACTGGGTTGTAACGTACATTCTTCATCCAGATCCTGTCTGGATTCTGAAAATGCTTGTATGTGTGGACAGGTGTGATCAGATAGTGATCAGATTTTAAGTGTAAACAATCAAGCTCAGCTTAAGGTGAAGGAAGCACATTAGAGGCAGGTATAAACTAGTGTAGGAAACAGGCCCTTTTATGTTCTTTCTTTCAGGGTCTTGTGTCAGACTCTCTGTTATCACCCTTTTCTAACAAGCATCATTCGTCTTGATCTTGTCTGTTTTACGCTTAACAAAATCAGATGAAAACATCTTTTAATCATTTACACCTGTCAATACGTTTGGGCACAATCAGAGCGCGGACGTGAACAGGCTACTAACAGGGCTTAATTAACAAACAACTAAATAACGACTCTGACAGACTGACTTATTGCAGATCCCAGGTCACTACAAACACATACAAATACATACAGTCACACATTAACATATTCAGCACAGTTCTGCCTTGGAACGTGAACACACATTCCTGATACATGTTCATGATATAATGTTGTCTTTATCAAATAAAAGCACAGTGACTTGGACTAAGCAGTTCTCTTAAGCTAGAATGTGTATCTTTCTCAGTGGAAAATGTTAAAATCAGAGTACTTTCTTAATACTTCACTTGAATTATAAAATCAACCTTCAAATACATCTGAATAAAACATATAAAACTTCTTAATTTGGAACAGAATCAACACAATGATAAAAATCACTTTCACTATTTTCAAAAATTGTGCACAGTATTGGAATACATAAGGCCAATGTATAAACATATA
This sequence comes from Esox masquinongy, assembly GCA_016801175.1. Classification (NCBI taxonomy): domain Eukaryota; kingdom Metazoa; phylum Chordata; class Actinopteri; order Esociformes; family Esocidae; genus Esox; species Esox masquinongy. The sequence goes on along the minus strand of JACXGI010018255.1, from coordinate 5,578 downwards.
AAAATGCCTAACAGAAGTGAAGAACTAAAGTTTTTTTAAATTTATTTTCTACAAAGAGCAAAGGAATCACATCATGGTTGTAAACATCCATGGTGGCAGGAAAATGCTCTGAATCTACAATGCAGCATTTCAGCATCAGCAATGAAACAACAGAAGAAATGCTACAAAGAAAGAAGTACCCTCAAAAACCATTTCAGATAAAAACATTTTTTGATTAAACTACAGTTATGAGAACAACTCAAAATACCTGAAATTAAAAAATAAAAACAGTGTAGGCTTTTTTTTTGCTGCATTTTCGGAATAAAATACTTCGGAATGAAATATTTTGATTTAAAAGTGAATTAAAGTGCTTTTCAACATAGATTTCTTTAGGAGGAACTTGGTTGCATAAGATTCTAAATAAATTCTAAACTAAATTTTCTCACAGACCGTAGAATTAAGAATTCTAGAATTCAGGAATCCTTTCATTCTAGAGGTTTCATAACACAGTTAGACAGACCAATTCTTTAATTCGTAATTATTCCATTTACATATAAATCATTGGCGGAATGGTATGCAACGTAAGCGCTTCCTTTGTGGTTGTCTAACTGCACGTAATCTGAATAAAAATATATAATAGTAAACCATACAGAAGAAGCCACAAGTAAAAGTAACACTGCACTGCAGGCAAGTGAAGCCGCACTCTAGTTGGTCTCCTCCCCCAAATCATACCTGAAATGGTCAGACACAGGTACTCTCATCAGCAGGTATCATATTAATGAAGTAAATGGAATGCATTGAACACATCCAGGAAAGGATAGCCTGAGAGAACACTCACCACTGTGCACTGCCGCTCTTCAAGTCAATCTGGTCCAGATCCAACAGTAACTGCAGAGAACGACAGAAATATGTCACCATTGGAGACAGCAAAACCAGGATCGCATCGGAACGACAGTGTGGGATTAATAATTACGGAACAAATATAGCGGTTGATCATTCGCGAGGGCAGCCCACCTTGCCAATGACCTCCCTCTCCCTGCTCATGAAGGAGACATTGTTTTTGACAGTCAGGTCAAGTCTTCTCTGCATGGACTCCTCCATTGAAAAATCAAAGTCAAATCTGAACAGAAACAAAAAAGACAAGTTATATAACGTCAGATACTAGTGAATGAATAAATCAATTAGGGTATTTATCTTTAAGATAGCCAGGGGTGAATAACTGTATTAGGGTATTCATCTTTAAGATAGCCAGGGGTGAATAACTGAATTAGGGTATTCATCTTTAAGATAGCCAGGGGTGAATAACTGAATTAGGGTATTCATCTTTAAGATAGCCAGGGGTGAATAACTGAATTACGGTATTCATTTTTAAGATAGCCAGGGGTGAATAACTGAATTAGGGTATTCATCTTTAAGATAGCCAGGGATGAATACCTGAATTAGGGTATTCATCTATAAGATAGCCAGAGGTGAATAACTGAATTACGGTATTCATCATTAAGATAGCCAGGGGTGAATAACTGAATTAGGGTATTCATTTTTAAGATAGCCAGGGGTGAATAACTGAATTAGGGTATTCATCTATAAGATAGACAGAGGTGAATAACTGAATTAGGGTATTCATCTTTAAGATAGCCAGAGGTGAATAACTGAATTATGGTATTCATCTTTAAGATAGCCAGAGGTGAATAACTGAATTAGGGTATTCATCTTTAAGATAGCCAGGGGTGAAAACCACCGATCACAGACGTAGCAGCAAAACATTTATAATTATTGTAATTTAGCAAAACTCTCATCCCTCTGTAGTCTCTTGGCGTCTCCTGTATAACCTCTTGTTAAACTCCTGTCCCTCTAGTCAACTGGCATATCCTGTCTCACCTCTCGTTAAACTCCTGTCCCTCTCTGGTCTCCTGGCGTCTCCTGTCTCACCTCCCGTTAAACTCCTGTTTAAACTCCTGTCCCTCCCTGGTCTCCTTGCGTCTACTCTCTCACCTCTTGTTAAACTCCTGTCCCTCTCTGGTCTCCTTGCGTCTCCTGATTCACCTCTCGTTAAACTCCTGTCCCTCTCTAGCCTGCTGACGTCTCCTGTCTCACCTCTCGTTAAACTCAGGGTTGAGGTCTCTCTTTTTGGTGTTGGTCTTTCTCTTAGTGGTTCTGTTTTTGTCCGGCAGCAGAATAAAGGAGACGTAAGGGTCTGTCCCATCTTTGGCAGACCCACAAGCTGGCAGGCCCCTGGAGGCACACAGAGAACAAAATGGATGACTAACAACATGGAGACACTCAGTACAGGCAGCATAATGTTAACTGATTTCATAAGTGGACACTGAGCACACAATGGCCCATTGAAACAGACAAAGCTTATAGATTACGGCTAGCTTTCCTCCACTCTTTAAGTGTCTATGCATTAATTCATTTATTCATTGAAATTTAACATAACAATGACTGCCCATTCAAAAATACTTTGAATACCCACCATAACACAGATGAAAACATATGTTTAAGACCTAGAGGTCTAGCTACTGTACACCATCAATAAGTCTGTCAGTGCCAGTGCATTATGGGAAATGTAGTTCGGAACAGACCTGCAAGATAGGACAGTGATGAACAGCCTGTTTTCCTCTAACGAGTAGCCAATTTGAAGCTTCACCTGTCCGGGACTCTGATCACCGCTAAGAAAGGAGAAACATGAAAGAAATGGTTACAGTTTAATTAATTCATTATGAATTAGAGATTAATTTATTATGACAAGGCCAAATGTTCAACTTTGGAAATACAACGAAACAGGTACGCATGAGATAACAAGCAGAAATAGTTCCAGTGATTGGGAAAAATCCCAACTTCACAAGTAAGAATCATTCTAATCTCAGAAGGTCAGGGGACAGTTGGCCCACGCTATCTGATGCCTTAACCCATGAACACAGAGAATTAATCCGGCATCTGACCCAGTTACACAGGACTTTAGTTCAGGGATAGTTGGTCAGGACACACTGCCAGCCTCAAATCACAACGTCTGATTGCGGAAACAGGATGATCCTAGACAACAGGAATGAGCTGTTTCTGTGGTGAAGTGCAGTCCATTATGACGAGCTCAATGTGCCACGCGGGTCAGCGGGCGTGATGCCTCACTTTTCTGTATGGTGATGTCACCAGGACACAATGGGACATTGATGCAAGGCGGAGCTGCAGGGTGACTCACAGCTGAGACAGCGGTGATCTGTGCCGTAGGGCTGGTTCTGTGTCGCGTCTGTGGATGACATGGTCGCCATCCCTGCTGGCCTCCCCAGTACCATCAACAGACACACCACCGCGGCACTGAGCCAGCTGGGTGTCCAGGATCTGCAGGGCAAAGGTCGATTTCACATTCCCCTCACATCTCAATCATCTGTTCATTTCATTTAAAGTGCACTGGTTTCAACATTGTTTTTCAAATAGATAAAATAATACCTTTAGGAGACATGACAGTAAAACTATCAGTATGGCAAGTATTTAGAGTTCACATAACAATTAAGGTTGAAAAGGGATGTTTAGGGCAAATGTAATCATACACTGTCTTAGGATCTGAACTGGACACTGCAATCGCTTTGATTTTTAGGAACAGTGACGGGATGTTGAGTGGAGCCTGTGGTATGGAGTGTCTGTGATTAAGATAAGAAATCCTACAACCACAGAATTTCTGCGATTAAGAAGATAAATAATATGACCGTAGAATCTCTTTGGTATGCAGAACATGTGTGTATGATTCAAATAGCCATTGTTTTTTCCCCAGTACTTTCAGTGTTTAAAGGGCTTCTTCCTGAAAACTTCAAGTGGTTTCCCCACAGTTTTATTGGGCTGTACCTTAAATGAGTTGGAATACAGGTATTACTATTTTTTTATGAACGATTGCTGACGCTGATTATTTTTTCAAACATTTTTATTCAGTCACTATAACAAAAAAATCATCTTAAAGGGCTACATGTTGTTTAAAAACTTTGATATTATTTTAAAGAAAAAACATTTTGATTTTCGACAATCGACTGAATGTCTGATTTCCAATGACTTTTGGTCAACACTGAATATTTTACGTGTTTTCAAAAAACGACCATTGACTTACTCTACTATACAGCTGTTCCATTCATCAAACTACATTCTGACCTTTAATCAAATTCTCCATTAAACATCAAGTGAAACGCAGGCTTCTGGCACAGAGTGTAGCCGTGTTGAGTTTACCTTGAGTGTGGCCCTCAGAAGGACCTGGCTCTCAGGAAGGGCCCCGTCTAGACTGAGCCAGCGGTCCAGCACCAGTCCCTGCTCCGACAGAACCTCACTCAGGGGCAGGACCAATGTGCCCAGGGCCTGGCCCCAGCTGTGGGAAAGCTACACACACAGTGACCGGAGATGACATGGGAATCTGTATCCTCTCACGGGCCTGTGTCACTAACACACGCCATGTCAGCCCCCAGTCAAAAAAATTTCAATCAAGTGTAAAAAAAAGTTGACAAAAAAGGAGTAACTATTTTATCAGCCCTGTTATGCCCTATTCATACAGAAAGAAAACACATGGATAGCATAAATGATAGCCACTAGGAGCCTTTCTCTCACCTTCACTACAAGTATTTCCTCTTTGGGGTCACGAACAAGGAACTGGAAAGCTTCATCCCAACGAGGAGAGGTAGAGCGCTCACACAGCTTGAAAAAGGAGAAGGATGGAGAAATTAAAGCTAAAATCAAACTATTTCCTATTTTCCTATTCTGGTTTCTCTAGTGAGCTGCATGTAAATAGGAAAGCAAGCCACAGAACTGAAAGGAGAAGTGCTACCTTGGTCCTGAATGATGTGGCTTTCAGCACAACCTCTGCCCCAACCTTTGGCTCCTTTCCATTCTTCTTCAACTGTAAGCATGGAGGGAAAAAAACAAAGAAAATAACTGAAAGGACTGCACCAGAATCAACATCCACACACGTACATACACAGTAAACCAAACCTGTAATGTCATCAAGTAGTAATAGAAAAATAAGCCTTGTTGTGCATGATTACAGAGGATATATTTTGATCTATAATCTGTACACAGATGACATCAACAACAGCTGTGATAAGCAGCCAGCAGGCCACCGGAGTTACCGGCAGGCCGTAGGCTCTCTCCAGGTACACAAACAGCAGAGCAGATGACGGCACCGCCTTGTTCTGGTACTGCTGCCGGGCCTGGTACTGGAGGACCTGGAGAGGCAGAGTCAGAACACACTGTTAGAAGCACATACTGGTGTAGCAGAGAATGGGATGTGGAGGGAGGGGAGGGAGGGAGGGAGGGAGGGAGGGGAGGGAGGGTGGGAGTGAAAGGACAGGGAGAAAATAAATAAGAAAGAGAGAGACAATGAAAGAGAGAGAAACGGGGAACAGCAGCAGCTTACCTGATCTAGTCTAGCGGACTCTGAAACCCTGGGGAGCCACTCCATGATTAAGTGAACCCGACCTGACTTCACATCATTCAGAGTGTACCACTGTGGAAGAAAAAGCCATGATTACCAGAGTACCATATCAGTACCAATACAATACTGTAAGAACTAATGTTAATACCAGAGTACCATATCAGCACCAATACAATACTGTAAGAACTAACATTA
>JACXGI010018253.1:0-13455 GCA_016801175.1 Esox masquinongy | reverse complement strand
TAAACCACCCTCTCCCCATGTAGAGACTGGGCTAAACCACCCTCTCCCTTTGTGATGAGAGAGACACTAATGATGTCCCCTGTGGAGCTTTTAACAACGTTCAACACGGAGCAAAGGTACCAACGTGCACTTGTGTGTGTATGTTGTGCCTGCTTGGTGTGTGTGCCCATGTAAGAAAGACAGAAATGGAGAATGAGCGAGAGAAGCAAAATCCAAAGAACAAAGAACAAATTCAAGTATACGCCAAAGAGAGGTATAACATTTGGCAGAGCCCACTCCTTGTTTGCTTTCTCTGTTTTCAATCTGTATGAACGTTGCATTCTGGGCTCATTCAGATAATCCAGCCCGCTGTATTTTCTTTACCGCAGCTGACCTTAAGCAACAATAGGAGACAGAGAAGCCTAATTTCTACCATGTGCCTAGCTTCTCGTTGGGGAAGGCTCACACATTAAGCAATGCTAAGTGAAAAAGGCATGATCTCAGTGCAGTAAAGCACCATATAACAGGTAAACGTGTGGGAAACAGTGGCAGATTCGTCGTTCTCCTGGTGGAAAATCAGAAGCATTTGTCTGCAAATCCAGCATTTTTCTGCTGGATTTTGGAACGCTGCATTTGTATGTGGAGCAGAGCTAACGGATCTGCATGGGGGGGGGGTTGCACTGACGAAATGTGTTCTCTGTGGGTTCTGGACTGGCTTCTTAAAACCTCTTGTTGTGCAAACAAAGACTGGATTATGTTGGTGGGGTTCATCCGATAACATTGGCGAGTTCACTGCAGCAGTCAACGGTTTTGTAGATAACTGCATTCATGACATCGTCGCCAAGGTGACCACATATGGCCCGTATCCCAACCAGAAGTCTTAAATCAAAGGCAACGTCCACGCAGAGCTAAATGTCTACAAACACCAACAAACGGAAATAGCCAAGGGGTCATAATCCCCACACAACCTGGCGGGCGAAACATGACAGCGGCTTTGCGTTATTTCGCCTTTGGGGATTTTTTGATCCACTTCAAATAACACCTCCCCTGAGTTTTGATGACCATGTACATATCTCCAGGATATAATTGACCTTCATCAATATCTTTCTCTGTATTTAGACAACAATTGTTTTGTATATTGACGCAAATACGTTGGCAAACATCAACTTGTCCTGACGAGATCTATGCGAGTATCAAAACGCCGAGGTGGAGTAAGCCAAACAGGCGAGGTAAACCAATCATTGGATCTAAACATCCCGGAGGGAAGAAACTAATGGATGAATAACGCAAAGGCCCACACTCACGCTTTGCCCCAAGGTCTTATGGGGATTATGACTCAAACTTTGTCAATCAGTACAGAAGAAAGCTGGCCAGGGCCTTTTCCCTCAACATTCATAACTGAGGTTGAGCTCCCAGTCATCCAGCACCCCTGTGTTAGAGGAGGAACCCCAGATATCCAGGTTGTTGACTGTTCTTTATGCTATCGTACCTCAAGTCTGTGACCAAGAGGAGTCTTTACAGCTCGTACCATGACAATCGCTTTACTACTGATGATATAAACACATTAAACTCTACACACACACACACACACACACACACACACACATTTCCCCCCAGTTAACTCAACTACAGGGGCAAAATATTATTGTCAAAGTAAACTAAAGTTTAAATGAAGAGTTTCAAAAATGTGGCGAAGAGAAACGGCTTAGAAGTGAGCAGTTGAAAGTAATTTGAAGGATTGAAGGAATATCTGACAGCTAATGAATTATAATGAAGCTTAGGCATTACCTAGGGAATTCGTTGTTCTTAGGTTCCAAATGGTGTGTGTGTGTGTTTGGGAACAGATCATTTTCAGACTCCTGTAAAGGTTTGTAGGTAGGCGAGTCTGTGTTCACACACAAAAACTGTTCTGGCATTGATCTGATCACCACTTCAGTGGATACATCAGTCTTTTAACACCTGTCCTATATCTAGTTTAGTTATACGCAGGCTGTTGCTCGGTGCTCAACGTCCAGGGGACCACATCTAAACTAGCTAAGGCAACAACTGAAGAGTGAAAGAACTGTGTAAAGAAAGGGGTATTATTTGATCTCTTTTCCCAAAATATCTTCCTTGCTCTTATGCAAATCACTCCACACCGATGAAGACACAATCATAAAACCGGCGTGTGGTGGGTTGGGGGGAACACAACAAAAAAACACAGTTGACAAATAGCGTCAAGACAGAGGCTGCACAAAGAGAGAAACAAATTGATCCCTCTAGAATTACCAAACCACTGTAACACGTCGAATTATCCGGCAGAATAAATGGCCTCCCTGAGTCCTGGTGTGTAACTTCAGGACACGGTGCACGCTTAACCAGCCTCCAGCGTCCCGGGATTAGCCCGTCCCGGTTGTGCACGTAATGATTGATTATCAACCCGGTTCGCCGCCGGGAAAAGACAAAAACAAACGCTGAGCGTAAATTGCCTGTTTCAAATACAGCCGAGCAAAGCCCACCGACTTACAGGGAAATAATTAGCTCAAACATTTCACCCTACGTAGGGTCAGAGAGAGAGGGAGCGTGAGGCGTGGCTAGCGGCTAACAGTCCTGAGAAGGCAGCCCAGGATGTGCTCATCCGAACCCCCAAGATGACAAGGTGAAACACGAGATTCTGCCCTTCAGCAAGGCAGTTACTCCCAGGTCAACGTCAAATGTCCCATGTAGCTCAGTTGGTAGAGCATGGCGTGTGCAACACCAGGGTAGGACGGCTAAAATCACCCCCTGGTCATGACCCCGGCCGCTATTTACAGAACCCTTTCAGAACCCATTACAGAACCGTTTGATTTCTGAAGCATGAGTTGGACCTCTCTCCCTTAGTTAGGCGTAGTCTGAGCTGGTTGGGGCATGCACACACAATCACACACACACAATCAGACTGAGAAAGACAGAGAGCTTTGAGAGGAATGCAGAATAAAACACAATTTGATAATTGTCACACTTCCCAGGCGCAAGAAGTGATGTTTAGCTCATGGAAAGACGCCTCCCTGGAGAAAAAAAGGAATTATACTGCCCTCTGCAGGCGGTCAGAGGCAGTGCCTGAAGAGTGTATATGTGTGTGTGTGTGTGTGTACTGTAATCCAGGACCAAAAATACATGTTTTTTTTGTTCTTTTCCCCGTTCCCCACTAGGAAAAAGGTTGGTTAGGTTTTGAGTAAAACGGACCATTGGGGGTAACAGGTGTATTACAGTTTAAGAGTTAGGTTTAGGTCTATAGCTCACATTTAGGCATAAAAGATAGGTTATTGAGGTTAGGATTAGAGACGTTAGAGAAACAAACATGGCTGTGTGCGGGTGGGTGAACACATCATGAAATGCATGACATGGTAAAAACCTGGAGCCTGTCTTGGCTTACAGAGTACCACCAGCGGAAAACGCCAGAAGGAATCTTTAATCCAAATCATCCCACCAGGAAGTAGCTGTGTTGTAAAAGACGCTCCATGAGAACGCCTGAGACACCGGCCATGTCCCCGCTCCAGCAGGAAGAGTTAACATATGGGGGACATAATTGTCTCTCCGGAGCTTTAGTCTGCAGGTGGCGGTGAATTGGAGGGCCTTGGTCTGGGTAAATACACTGTTTGTTTTCCAACCCACTTCAATCTCGCCTGAGTCCCAGTCGCACTCCCCCAACCCCCCGGCTCTCAGCTGGTCAGGACACGTTGCAGAATGCAGGAATTCAAAAGAGGAAGGAGTGGTCGCTTAGGAGGGGAGGGGTGGGATGGGGGATTGGGTACATAACCGTTAATGTTCTAGGCATTTAGCATTTGGCGTTATCCAGAGAGAGGTGTGGCGACAGAATACCACAGTGGTAGTAACTACCATTACTAATATTAAGATCATTGGTCTTACTAAGTATGTTATCAGTACGGTTAGTGCTGAGGAGGAGAGGAGGGACCAGGTGGTATTTCCGTGGAAGGTCTGAGTTTGAAGTTAAGAGGTGACTTCCTGTCGACCCCCAAGACAGCATTTAAAAAAAACACACCCAGTATTTTTGGGGGGTAAATCTCCTGTACTGTTGTTTTTCTTTTTGTTTATAAAACATGTTTGGAACAGAATGGTAGTGCGCTAACTACAGAGCTGGGTGTAACCGCTGTCTTGCGATGTAGCGTTTGTTCTGTTTGAACATGTATTTTTCCTTAATTGTCAGACCCCAGGAAGCCAGGATGTCGTCATGGTCAGTTAATGAGGATCCAAATAAATAAATAAATAACTAAACACAGTAAATGAGAAAAGAGACAGGGAGAAAGATAGAAAAAGAGACGAGAGGTACTGGGTTTTGGGCTAATTATGAAAAGTTTAGCCAAGTCCAAGAAACTGTTTAGAAGCGCCACACTAACATTACCAATCATAGCTGTGGTTTGAGCCAATCAGAATAACTCCAGCTAGCAGGGCACCAATTTGCTTCAGCCACTACTACTAATTACCCACAGTCCTCCTCTCCATGGGCACCAGAGCTCGGGTTAAACAGACATGTTAGGAGATTCTGAGGGCAATCAACATCACAGCTGTTAATGTGTCTAGCTGAAAGTCCCTGAACCAAGGCCGCTTAGAAGCAGAGGTGCTTCAGCTTGACTGCAGACGAGAGAATGTCTACCTTGCCCTCAGGCTCCACTATCAGACAAGTCCTGTTATTACCAGAGTCAGCCTCGGGCACAAGGGCCTTGATTCGTTGGACTGTGTTGAAATAGACTCTCACAACAAACACAATAACTATTCAGGCGAGTGTGGGTCAAAAGAAATGCGTCGGTACACACTGGTGGAAAAACATGATTTGGCTGGAGACGTTATGTTACACCATTATACTGTTTCAGAAGTCGTTACGAGCCTCAGCCTACTCCCTCCTCGTTCGCATGGAAATGTGAGGCCGCTAATTAGCCGCTAATTAGCGGTTGGCATCTAAGCGATGGCACCTCTCTTGTAGGACACGTGTGACCTTCCGTCGCGCTGAACCTATGGAATACAGTTTGCAGTAATGAGCTGAAGTGTGTCGGCTGAATTGTGTGCGGGTAGAACCGAAAGGGATTGTGGGTATTGGTTCAGAGCAGTGCGTGACGCTTTTATCGTCGCCTAGTAGCTACTATGTGGGTGTCTGCGACGATTATATGAAAACAACCACTGCTGTTGTATGCCAGGTTTTAAATACTGGAAACTAAATAACATACTGAATCTGCACAGCAACACACCAGCTAGGACTGAAGTTAAAAAAAAAACATACATATATATATATATATATATATATATATATACACCGAACAGCATTAACTAAGTCCAAACATTCTTTGTCTTGTTGTGGACTCAGGAAACGTAACTTATTGTCAGACTAGAGAAGGTACTAAGTTGCGTTGTTCCCCACGGTGTCTGACGACAAGCTAAGTGACATGTCCTTTCCAGAAAGCCAACACGTACAAAACCAGTGCGCCTCGCTGAACGTGCTGCGCGGCTTTGGGAACAACATATTTAGCTGCATGTAGGTTGAGGGTTGTGAGCTGTCGGTGCAAAAACTCGCCACAAATCCTCCTGTGACCTTTTCAATTATGCTGTCCCTCCTACAGAAAGAATAGCATTTTTTTCATACAGGCTGTACAGTACAGGCTCAACGTGCATCCAGTGACACCAAGACGCTCTGCGAAACAGACACTATTACGTATTGACTCTGGAACAAACTGAAGAAAATCATTGACTGTTTAAGACTGGAGTGGGAACCGTACTGACTGTTCACCAAGGCGTGGTTTTTGCACTCTAAGCTGCTGCAGGGATGCTTCAAATCTTTAATCTCCCCACTGTCTCTCCATCCAATAAAGCATAAAAAGACAGAAAATACTTTTAATTTTTCTCACAATTTTGTGATGTAATTATTAATATTTAAGGCCCTGCTTTAGGCCCCGATTCACCACAGCAAGAGGACTCAGGACAGTCAATGTTGAGATATGTGTCGCCAGAGCACATCTGACGCCTCTTTAGTTCTTATACTAAAAGACCAGGAAGTAACAATCGCTTGACTAAATAATCAGCTTACTGTGACAAATCATCTTACTGTGAAACTAGCATACAAATTAAATAAGTATAAATCTATCTGATACATTAATTTACTGTAAACCTAGCAGATAGTGAAAAAGTTAGAAAGGTACTGACAGTAAAATTAAAAGATAAATTAACTTAAACTTTAACACTACATTTACATATTAGTAATCTAGCAGACACTCTTACCAGACTGTGTTAAAACAGCAAACAAATTAGTTGACAGTGCAAAAGCAGGTATATTCTCTGAAAGCAGCAGCCCAGACCACTGGGTCAATTTAAGCCACGAACATCCATTTACACAGAGTCAACACTAAACCCTCAGGGGCATCTGTTTCAATTTTAGCAATGCATCTTCAACTGTGAATCTGACTATACTTTGCAAACAAAGCTTTATAATCTTTAACTGTGAATCTAAATTGACTGTCTAAACAAAGCTTTATAATCCGTAACTGTGAATCTGAATTGACTGTGTAAACAAAGCTTTATAATCCTTAACTGTGAATCTGATTTGACTGTGTAAACAAAGCTTTATAATCCATAACTGTGAATCTGATTTGACTGCAAACAAAGCTTCATAATCCTTAATTGTGAATCTGATTTGACTGCAAACAAAGCTTTATAATCCTTAATTGTGAATCTGATTTGACTGTGTAAACAAAGCTTTATAATCCTTAACAGTGAATCTGTTTTCATTGTGTAAACAAAGCTGTACAATTACAACAATCTCCATTCACAGTCTGAAGGTGAGCAAATAAACTGGAGCGGCATTTCCGTTCCTGCGTGACAGAATGTCCTTTAGGGATTAGGACGAACAAAATGAGTCAAAAGATCAGTGATGGTCACTTCTGCATTAACCTGAACCATTCTTCCAATAATTACTGACGAGTTCGCCAACTGAACAACAAAACTTTGCTCATTAATGGGGGAGCTCAGTCCCTGACGTCGGCCTGGACTGAACAGATGATGTGCCGTGGAGAGTCAGTGGTCACACCACGAAGACACTTGACTGAACTGATGATGTGCCGTGGAGAGTCAGTGGTCACACCATGAAGACACTTGGCACATGGCTGGGTATGGTTTGGGCTAAGATCTCTCTCTGTTTCAGGCAGACAGACAGACAAGCAGGCAGGCAGGCAGGCAGGCAGCCAGACAAACTAGAACTAACAAGCGATCTTTAAGGCTGTCTAACATCCTGACATCTCTGTCTGGGACACACCTTATCCTGGGGGGGGTGTAGATGTAAGGACGTTCACACCGATTCACAAATACTAACATGTGTACGGCATGTACATGCTTTCTATCGCTTTTACTCTCCCTCTCTCTTTCATTCTCTCTACCACTTTCCTGTCTCCCTTTTTCTCCCTGTCTCTCCTTTTTCCTCTCTCTGTCCCTATCTGTTTTCAGCTGTCTCTCTCTCTGTTTCTCTCTCTCTCCCTCTGTCTAGCTCTGTCTCTTCCTCCCTCTCTGTCTTTCTTTTGTCTCTCTCTTTCAAATATTAATCAATCCCAAAGCCAGCCCATCTCACTGTCATATACAGAAACCAGCCTGTCAAACTGTCACATACAGAAACAAGTCTCTCCCACTGATCACATACAGAAACCAGCCTGTCAAACTGTCACATACAGAAACAAGTCTCTCACACTGATCACATACAGAAACCAGCCTGTCAAACTGTCACATACAGAAACAAGTCTCTCCCACTGATCACATACAGAAACCAGCCTGTGAAACTGTCACATACAGAAACCAGCCCGTCCCACTGTCACATACAGAAGCTAGTCTGTCGTGAGCACCGGGCATCGTTCAACATCGAACAAGAAACAGGAAACGGTTTGACTTACCCACGTTGATGACGTTGGCCGACAGGAAGTGGCAGCAGGGGAGGCTGGCTGTGCTCATGTAGGAGTCGTCGTCCGTTGTCATGGTAAGCCTGGACTTCAGAGAGGGGTTGGGAGAGTCCGTCGCCATGACGATAAACGTTCTATCCACCTGGACTACGAAAACTTCAGGTGTGTGTGACACTTCAGAAAACTGTGTTCTCAGATGTGGTCTAGGTTGCTGGATTCGATTGGCTGGTTAAAGTTAATGGGTCAAAAGTGCGGAAGACGGTTAAGTCTACAAGCAAGCATCTAAACATCAAGACCTAAAACCGTCTACAACGTTTCAACATCATCTCCAAAGATGTCCCTGGATATATTTCCAAAAATGTCTTCACAATATTTCCAAAATGTTTCCAAAATGATTGAGACCTTGAGGACGGAGCACAGAACACAGGTTCGCACAGGTCACAGGTCAAGGGTCACACCTCAGGAAGGGTCACTCCCAGTAGGGAGTTTCCGTACTTAGACAGAAATTCCCACTGAGAGGGGTGCATCGGAGGAGTGACGTCAGTCTGATATCCGAACTGTTCCAGATCTGATTACTAAGCGTCTTCGGGCTGCATTCCAATCCAGATGAGAGGAATGAATGAGGTTTAGGAGCCAGGGGAGGAGATAGGCGACACTGCAACCCAGAAGCCATGCAGCACCTGTTGACCCCAGACAGACGGGCAATGTTAGTCAGAGCTCTTGAGACTAAACAATCAAACACAAAATAACAGATTACATGATTATATCAGACAAGCATTAAAACAACCTACACAGGGAACAAGAAGGCTGCGGAACTGAAAACATCTGTGTTTGCTGGCACTGACAAAGTGTTAAACACGGACGCTTTTTGCATGGAGTGAGCGCTAAACGAAATCTTTTCGGTCTGCGAAATGAACACAGCCCCCACAGCAGACAACTGATTGGTATACATGTATTGTGCATGATCACTGGCCAGAGTTTGATATCTACATTGTAGTCACCGACTTGGTCCCCCATGGGAATCAAACCCACAACCTCTGACGCAGCAAGTGCCAGGCTCTACCAACTGAGCTACATGGGACGTATCATGCCACAACACTGAATAAGGTTTGCGTTGTGTCTTGAATGTCTGTGCACATTTTTGACGCCTCCGTGGCCCTGTAAGTGTTAAGAAACAGTGAAAGCTGGCATTTACAGTAAGAGGAATACTCGATATCACTGTGCTAAAGGAATAATTCAGGATTTTGGCATGCTGACTCCATTATCTACCTCCAGAGGCACAATTCGTGTTTCTGTGTCCAGCATGAAGGAAGTTACAGTAGGTAGCCTCACAATGACTAGGAGTATACAGAAACAGCTGTGCTAGCTAGCAATTATACAAATGTAATTTGCCTCAGACTGTGTGCAGAGAAGCGAAAATGTTATTCCCAAGTTCATCTCACAGATTGCTCCTCTCACCAGTTTCCACTGTTCCTGACTGGTTACACGCTACTGAGTCCCTTTTACACAAAACCCTGTTCAAAACCAGATTCATGTAAACTCCAATCATGTGCCGATGCTTCAAATGGAATTAAGTGTTGTGGCAAACTAGCCCTTTAACTAGTCATGTGAGTAGATTTGGCCAGAGAGAAGACTTGAATGTGAAAAACAAAGTCAATTACTAACTGCAAAATATGTCAGAGGTTCTTCTGGATGTGTATGTATTGTGTGTGTGTGTGTGTGTGTGTGTGTGTGTGTGTGTGTGATCAGATGAATAGAGTTTCCCTGAAATCCCTGGTTTTCCGGAAATCCCAACTGGATCATTCCTGGAATCATCAGAATATCCACCGGAATGTTGCAAACTTAGAATAGTCAACTTCAAGCGTGAACCAGACAAGACACACACTGTAGACTGTCTGTTTAGGAACATGGGGGGGCATGTTTAACACACCTGGATGTAAATGCTTCACACAAACAGCAGTAGGTACCTAGCAGTGTCAAAGCATTAGGGTATCCTAACTTCAAACACACACACCCACCCACCCACCTCGAAATATCTTGGGACAGGCGTGTTCGCGGTAACACACCAATTCACACATTACAAAGGAAGAGGAGAGGGAGAGGCAAAGAGAGGGACATTGAGGTAAGAATGAACAAAAAGTAAAAAGGCAAAGAAAGAAATACGGAGACACCCTCATAAGACTTACAGTAGTCTATTGTCAGGACCCATGTGTCTCTGATTACATTACCTGTCACAGTCAACCTCTCCCTGTAACCTGCCTTTGGGTTTGAATACCATTTGCGTTGGACTGGAAAGGGGAAATTAACACGTTGGCAGCGTTCTATCTCCGTCTCCGACTGTAGGCCTCAAACACACGGCAGCCCACACACCGCATTCTAACCCGGCACTTACCTTATCCTCGCAAGCCTTCGCGCCACATTCCTCAAACTAATCTGACCGGGGACACCGAGACTTCGCTGGCACAGCTCACCGTATGAATGTATACCGTTAGTCCTCTGCCAGAAAGTGGTCGCCGTAATACCTCTGCTTCCCGGTGCTGTGAACAGTGTGTGGTGAGGGTGGGAGCTCAGCCGGGTGTTTGTCGGCTGAGACGTGTTCAGAGCTGCTGGCAGGGTGATCAGACACCGGTTAACTTGAGGGCAGGCCTGGGCACGTTTGCTTGCTTGCTCACACACACACACAATAGACACAAGCACCCCCCACGCACACACAGGTACAAGAATCCAGGTGTGTATGTGTAGGGGGGTGTATACAGAATGAAAACCCCATGTGAGGACCCTCTGTCTGTCTTTTTCCCTCTCTCCTTCCCTCCCTCTCTCCTTCCCTCCCTCTCTCCTTCCCTCCCTCTCTCCTTCCCTCTCTCCTTCCCTCCCTCCCTCTCTCCTTCCCTCCCTCCCTCTCTCCTTCCCTCCTTCCCTCCCTCCCTCTATCTCACTCTCTGAACGGGAGAGCTCAGGATGTTTGCACTCTATTAGTAGAGGAACAGTAAACACATTCTCACTCCCTCACACACACATTTTATTTTACGTGAAAATCAAACGTTTTCCTACAATGTGGTTTAGGAGTTAGCATGGCCTGCAGTAGGGAAGCGGACGTGACATCTGCTTGCCCGCCAGCCACAGTTCTTGGTTTCAGCCATGTTTATTAGGCGGTTTTAAGCTATGTAAAGAAATGTTTAAAACACTTTTTTTTTTATACAGTGTGACAGAACTAAAAACAATACAACGAAAGGGATGGAACAAAGGCGACATAAAAAAAAAAACTCCAGCTGTAACTTGAGATCCATTCCATGTTGTAAACCTTCTCCCAAAAGCCATGACTCACCGACAGCTTCAATAAATGATAACGACTCCCAAACAGCACACTACTCCCTATGTAGGGTGCTACCTTGAACAGGGCGCTACTTTGAACAGGCCCCGTAGGGTGCCAGTTCGGAGGCTGCCACGCTGACGGTGACGTCAGGGCTGTATCTGCCTCCGCGGCTGTATCTGGCACAACTGGTGTCAGTTACAACTCACCTGCAACACAAGAGCTGGACTGTATTGTGCGGTCTTGTCTGTTATCTTGTTGAGACTCCGTGGTTCCGTTGGGACAGAGAGTGGTAAATGAGGGGAAGCTGTCTGACTGGTATGACCATTTTATATCTGTGTGTGTGTGTGTGTGTGTGTGTGTGTGTGTGTGCTGTATTCACCAGAACACAGCTGTTACATGCTGGAGGTCAACGGCTCACACAATGGCTCATTCACTTTTTCCAACTACCTAAACCATTGCTCTCAAAGAACACACACTCACACAACGGATCTGGCACCACACAAGCTTTCACCGCACAGCACCGACTGATACAAGGGAAAAATCAACATTAGAGGTTTCTTTAGAGCCCAAGTTCAGACACACAGGCGTGTTTGGTTTATTCAGACAAACATGAAGGTTCTGCTGCTCACAACTGTGTAAATGATGCTAAATTGTCTGAACTAACAAGAAGTACATATACACTAACACAGGCTAAAAGTTCTTCCAGAGAAGGCGTTCTTGCGTCACACATTAAACCAGTAATTCAGTATGTTTTTGGCATTGTGTTGGGTCCCCTTCAAAAGCTTTTCAAATGTTCCTAATGTGGGCCTCATCCACAAAATTAACTAAACAGTTCTCTAGTCACAGACTGGTCTTTAATTAGCTGAGAGCGAACCGCCATTGGCTACCATCAATCAACCAGTTGTTGCACACCCACCCATTACATGGGAATAACCGTCTCGCAGTTCCTGGTCAAATGTTTCCCCTGCATGATTATGGGAAAAATTCCATCAAAATGTATGCTCAGATATAGCACTTTGACATGATAAGAAATGCCCAGAAATTACGGCGTTCTCATTGGCCCCGTGGCGGACACGAAGCAACGCGAAGCCATCGGGTAGTTGTCAGACAACGTTATTAGTCATGTTTCCTAGGGAGATGACAGAGGTGAAAAGGGTGTTTCCTCGCTAAATACACAGATCTACGGGTGATTCATGGACTTCTAAGGCAGCCACCTTTAGCCTACGGCACAACCTACGATAGCTCTGATTGTAGCTATAGCTGAATGTACCTATAGGCAACTAGTAAAACAACATGACACTAGACGCTGTAGAAACAGTGACAAATAACAACCAAAAACGAGATGGAAATTTCGAATTCACAGGAGACCAGACACCTGAAATCGCTTTGAAGGACACCTAAGTGCCCAACGCCCTCATTTGCAGCAGGATAAATCATTTTTTCCCACCTTTCAATCTTTCTCATCTTCCAATAAGGTGTTGAGTTTCAGCGCCCAGAAAATCCCCTCCGAAAACCTCAAAGGGGTGAAAACCTAGAACCACATTGAGTAAACACGGGGGAAAAAAACATTGAACCTGCTTTTGCAGTGAAACAGCGGTGTCACCAAAGGCAGTTGGGTTCATCGGATGGTTGGCTGCCAGTGTTTCAGCTACACTGGGTTCACCAGAATGTATAACCCACGGGGTGAAGTCCAAGAGGACCACGCGGCCACGCCTGAATTTCACAGGGAAGATAATCTCACCTGCACAAAACACCACCCCCGCTGCTGTATAGTTTAGGATAAGTACACTTTCCCTCGCCACACCTACATGGCCAACATAACTGCTCTCTCAGGAACAGACACGCGCAACAGACACGCGCAACAGAGGAGCATGGGGGACACAGGACGTGCCTGGCTGATTCTGTGGTTTATTTGGCGCGTGAAATCCCCCACTTCGGGTAGCTTCAGAATTCTTATCCGCACCTCTGTCAAACCACTTCAGCGTGCATACGTGAGCGCACACACGCGCACACACACACACACACACACACACACACACACACACACACACATTCAGCTGAGCTGTTGCAGCAGACACTCCTAAATCCAACGGTGGGAGTGTGGTTATGCAATTTCTGAAGCAGGGATTCACTGTGTGATGCGTCAAGACAACAGGACGTGTGAGGTAAAGGCCTGGGGTACGGCCGTGGAGGGACGGTACCCAGGGGAGGGTTGGGCCGGGGAGGGACGGTACCCAGGGGAGGGTTGGGCCGGGG
>JACXGI010018252.1:0-13465 GCA_016801175.1 Esox masquinongy | reverse complement strand
TAAAAAAACAGAATGGCCATTTAGTTTGCTTGAAAAATACCTGCAGAAGTTCTTGTACTGTGGACAGATGAGAGAAAGATAAACATGTACAAGAATGATGAAACATCTTGTTGGCTAAGAAATTGACTCCTAACTCACTGGACGGCGCATTAATGACTCCAAAGATAATTCAATAGCAACTAGGTAAAGTAACTGACTGACCACGACAATCTCCAGTTTTAAAAGTGTTCAATTTTGCTGAAGACCTAAGACAAATAAAATCTAAAATAAAATAACTGCATAGCAGTACAGGCCTGGCAGAGCATCACAAGAGAAGATACCCAATTCTATTGCATGCAAAGGTATACAAAACACAAGTGCTGAATTGGGACATTACTATATTAATCTGTCCCAAAACTGTTGGTGCCCTGAAAGAAGGGGGATTATGTATAAAGTGTCTTCTTTTCTTAATATTGAACTAATATGTACAGAAATACTATCAAATATAATTATAGTAATTCTGTTATGTTAAATGTTTGGAGTTCAGAGACAAAAGAAGAAAAAAAATTGTCATTGTCCCAATGACTGTGGAAGGCATTGTATTAGTGAAAGTATTCACCTAGGTTTGCCAAAATTGTTTTTCATTAATTAAGTACACTATATTCAAATCCATACATTGGAATTCTACAATTTGACTATAACCACATATCGCCACCAACCCCCTGTTGCACCACATTGAGAACCACTGATGTATAAGGCCCAGTTAAACCATTCATCAAATATTTTCTTTTCTTTGCTGACAACCAGACATTATAAAAATAAACTAGAAATAAAAAAATAAAAAAAATATAAACATATAAATTTAAGTAATGTTTTGACAGATCATAATTATAATTATTTAAAATAAAAGCTAATTATTAAATTGGATAAAAAGTAAACACAACCAAGCACCAATATCTGTTGGGGACACTGAACACTATCTTGTTTCTATTATCTTTTGTTAATTCATGTTAGTCAACAAATATTGGTATATTTTTTCCTTCCAACCTTTAGCATATACTGTACACTATTTAATAAGAGGAATTGTTCATCAGCTTAAAAATATTCAAGTTTAGCAGCAATTTTACTTACATTTAAGGAAACTATACTTCTTTCCGTAATTAAGATTGTATACAGTTAATCAGTGAAGAAATTTATCACTTTTCCATTATGTTTTATAAATCCATTCCATGCAGATGCAGCATGTTTGCATGCATTAAATTAAGCACCCAGATCCATAGGCTCAGTTTTTGAATAGCATGAAATTGCTAAAACTATGAACTTCCATAATGGTCAGTTGGGAACTTCATGAATGCTGCTAAATTGGACAAGATTTGAAGTAAAAAACCAGTGGAAAGATGGATAGTTATTTTTAGAGAGGAGAACTTGTGTGTAGCCAGCTGTGCTACAGGCCCAGAACAGTTTCTATCAGCTGGGACAGAAGGTGCAGTACAGGGCCCCTGTGAGGTCTGACACAGTCCCTTCCCTCACCAGGCTCTGGAGGAAAGTCTTTTCACGGTCCACATTGTGCATGTTCTGCTTCAGCATAGCGGTCATGGGTAGACTGTCGTAGTAATGCAACGGCGCCTCCTTCTGGCTGAGGTTGTAGCCAAAGCCTGCTAAGCTGACCTCATCACACAGGTAGGTGGCCAAGTTAAGGGCTGAGATGCCCAGCGTGGGCACATTCTACACAGAGAGGAGAAAAAAAGTGTAAGATGTAAGCGAATTCAAATCAATATGAAACAGGTACAGTCTAGTGGTTAATACAGATAAATATTGTTCTGTGAGCCACCAGTGGAGGTTTACGCAAAAGGTACAGAAACATTTTTTGCCCACAAAGTGAAAAAATTCATGCTAAATAATTCATGCTAAAATTAAATGCCAAAAATATTGATGTTGTTAGTAAAGTCGTTCCCAAAAGGCTAACTTCGAATTGAAGGTGACAAGGTTATGAACAGCTAATGTTATAACATATTTATAACTAGCTGCCAGGTTGCCATGAAGCTCTTGTGCAAATTATGATGCTAGTGGTGACAGTTAATTAATATGGTCCATATTACTTTTATTGCACTACTAGCATAAATGCAAGCATATATGACCAGAAGACATCTGCAGTTAATTTTTCAAATATACATGCTTCTACAAGACAGAGTGCCTAAGATATTCCCCATTTAAAACTCTCGCTGGTCCGTCTACCATTCACTTGAAATCTCCTCAAATGCACTTCAGACACTCACAGTATTAGCCCCTCCATCCTAAACCACCCTGGGCTAGCTAATGATATTCCAATCGTGTTTGGTAAAGGAAGAGGAGAAGGGCACAAGTTGTGCAATTGTCTTGTAACCATTAGAGGCAGGATTCTACTGGTAGATTTCAACCTTTTATCGTACTGCATGAAAGAATAGGTCGGGACTTCGTGAAGAAAGCAGTTTACCTTACGATTCAGCCCTTACTGGGGGAGTGTGCGTGTGATGCTTATTTTTAGAATGGCTTCTGATCCGCTGTCATACAGTAGATACAAGTTGTAGCAAATAATTTTTTTTATGGGTATCAGACAAACATAAAATTGCATGAAACTGAGGCACTAAGGCGGTATAGACTTTCTATAGGCACAGTAGCTGGTCAAAAATCAATACAGCAATTCTCATTCCTCACAATGAGCTAAAATATCTGGCATTTCCCTCCCTGTACTGCATTGTCAAAAGACAAGACTAGGCTTCTTGAAAACAAGTGGTCAAGTAGCCAGGGTGCCATGTTTACTTCTTGGTCATAGACATAAGCCTCACAGGAGTACTCAGAATTATTAGCAGCTGCTTTCCCTAAACACGGCACCCTGGCTACAACCATTATGACTGAATTTCAGGCCAAATGTTTTTATGCCTAATACAGATTGCAGAGAGAACATATTTTACAAACCTGGTCCCAGCCCCAGAAGCGTGGCTGTGGAGTGGGGAAGTCCAATAGGTCCAGCGCCATCTGCTTGATGATCTCAAGATTCAGAATCCGGAACTTTGATAAGTCTACTGGAATCTCCTCTGGCACCTTCTGCCAGAAAAATAGCCAGTCCCAAAGAGACTGAGAGAAAAACCAGTGTTAGCTAAAAGAGCAATCAGACATTAGTTAAAGGCATGTTTCAGACATGAATTTGAATTTCATATTATTCAGCTTCGGGTTACAAATTAAAGGAAACACCTGAATAAATGAGTGGCGGAATGTAACTAATGCAGATGCTTACATACAGGTCTACTGCATGACAAAATTAAGCAATTAACATCTTATCCTATGACCTTGATTTTGGATTAAGATGGTAAGAGGAAAAGGATCAAAGTGAAAATTTGAAAGAGTTTATTATTGGAATGCTTATAGAATGACAATAACCCATGCACAGGGCACGAAGGGTCACAGAATGGTTTGATGACTATGAACATGATGTAAATCATATGCTATGGCCTTCGCAGTCATCGGATATCAAACCAATTGAACACCTATGGGAGATTTTGGACTGACAATCAGACAGCTCTCTACCACCATTAAACACCAAATTAGGGAATATCTTTTGGTCTTCTATCCCAGTAGATCTACAGAGACCCGTTGGATCTATGCCACCACCTTACGTAGGCTATATGTTGGTGTTTCCTTTAATCTGTCACCTATCTCTATACATTTAGAATGTGTTGCTGATTCAGGTGTTACACTCACAACTCTCTGTCTGTTGATCATTGCGCTGATCCACTTGAAGTCCACAGCCTTGTAGACCACAGCCACAAACTCTAGGTCAGGGTCCACATCTTCCCAGACCATCGGGCTACCTTCTGGGTAGCTCATCCGGAAGGACGTCCTGTTTCCCACGTCTTTACTGTAGTTCCGTACAGGACCACTATTTAACCTGTGTAACAGAGAACAGACTGTAAACATGGGAGTGACAGATGCAATCATATAACCATTTGGATCGTTCAGCTACTACGATGGTAAATTGTTGGAACTTCTGTTTCACAGATTGTCCTTTCCTGTTTATATGTGACTGAACATTGTTGGAAATAGGGCCATCAACTGACTGGTCTAGTCAAGTGCACAATGCTGATGTAGCCTCACCTAATGACAACATCAAACTGGTTGAGCAGGGGGCCCAATTCGAGATCACGGAGAATTCCTCCATTTCCGATGACCACACAGCGTCTGCACTGCTTCTTCTGCTGCTCTGAGGGAGCAGGAAGGAGGCTGAGGACATCCTTTAGATTCCCACGCATGTCACGGAATCCAAAAGGTGGCGGGTATTTGAACATGTCTGGGGTCAGCATTGTATCCCGCCAGAGGAAGAGATCAGTCACAGGACTAGAGAACTGGAGCCTCGCTTCCACTCCCTTCCTGGCAAAAGTTGGTCTGCATTCTGACTTAAGAAGACCCCGGACAAAATTGTGTACACGCTGGAAAGACCAGAGATTCGTATCAGACGCACATACAGAAATAAATGATTTGAAGTGTCCATCTGCAATAGTTAAATCAATTTTACTTTCCTGACCCATCCTTGCCCGTCTACCCAAACGAATTGCTTAAAACAAATGCAACACCAAGTGTATGGACGTTAGTTTGTTATCTGCAATGATTTTGTATCAGAGTACCTCCAAGACAATTTCTATAATGTTAAACCATACTACCCATTTAAATTTGTTCCAACAAATAATGGATTTGGCAAAAGCCAGAACACGCAAGCTCCTTCCCGCAGTTGCTTATAAAAACAGTGCTGGATGATGGTTTTATTATCATTTGAACTACGGCTCATTATCGTTTGAACTGAAGCACGGCTGGATGAGCCTTAACATCATGGCACAGTAGATTTAGAATTTCGGAAGGTAATAGTATATATATATATCGTGGTATATTCATTCGTTCCATTAATTACTTATTTCCATGAGAGCTAACCATTGGCTTTCAAATGTGATGTTTCTTTAATATGCTGTTTATTAACATACATTTTATAAATGCAATAACCTTCAGAAAAAAAGCTTACTAAATAATTTAGTATTCCAAAATAAGTAACTGCTACTGCACAAATCAATGAAATGCACAATATTATTCTTCAAGTTTACCAAATTAACTTTCTGTCATAGGGACAACTGGTTATTTACTCGGGGAGCAATGTCTGTGTTATAATACTTGTCAATAACACTTGTGTCTGAACACACTATAACTCATACTCAGGTTTCGTCTTGAGGTGATACGCTTCTATCACACCTAGTGTCAATGCGCTTTGGGACACTGGAGGTTTTCATTCAGGTCCAATTAAAACGCTGCACTTTCCTTGTAGCATTGCCCCGCAGAGGCAGTTGCAGAGCATTCTGTGTGGATCTATCCAAAGTATGTTTCAAGTTGTATGCAGAATCGGCTTAGCATAAGTGGTAGCAACGTTTTAAATTTGAGCTTGTGTTGCACACATACCCAGACGCATGGATAAAAGTTTGTGCATTGCTGTAGTTGTGACTGAGGCATTAGAATAGGTTGCTCGTTTCACTACAACTGTCACCCAACACTTTGGACATTGTTATTTTCAGCATATGGTCCAACTTTTTCAATTGGAACCGTTTTAACGATAGAAGAAGCCACCTCCTTCCTAACTAATTTGTCTGTTTCATTGGGATCAGGGGATGGTTCTGCTTTGCAGGCACTGCCTCCCTAAGTCTCTCATCCTTAAACATTTACATTAGTGGTTTTTTGAAATGTGTGCTTTTATTATGCCTCGATTACACCCACAACATCAATCCACAAACTTGTATGCCTGCATCATCTGGGTATGTATGCATCAGAAGTTAAAATTCCACCTGTTGCTACCATTTCTGCCAAGACCTTTCCGCTTACAACTTGACACTTACATTGGAAAAAAACACACATAACACTCTGCAACAACCACCGTACCGTTTATACCATCTATAACGCCCACTTCTAACCAAAGGCAATGCAGAATGTTTCCAAACAGATTTAGGGCCTTACCTTACGGTGGATGGGATCCACATGCCATGCCAAAGGCTTGTGTGGGCCCGTATCAAACCAAGAAAAGGTCACAACTGTCAGGGAGATCAACCCAAGGACCACCAAGGGCACCTGGAAACGTCTGCAAGAACAATGAGTTTCCATCGATGACAGCATTATATTAAATAAAATAAATGGCAGCGGCCACAGATAATGTTTTATCCAGTTTGTAATAAGTATTCACCTCCATGCATTTTTCAACAGTGTGTTTTACGAAGTGACACAAATGTGATTATTTGTTTGTCAACAATCTCCACAAAACACTCAGGGAAATAGTAAAGAAAATTTTCATTTCAATTAAAATATTTACCTGGATTAGAAAATTATTCAACCGAGCCCATACATCAAAACATATTTAGGACTGATTCAAGGCCGTAGGAGCGACTCTGATATTGGGGGGGTTACATTTGACTACAATGTGAATGTTAATAATTCACCAAAACATCTATTTAATATGCAGTTCTATGCGTTTTTACACTTTTAGTTTTGATTCTCTTTGCCATGACTACGTTAGATATAGACACGCTCTGGTTAAAAAAGGCACTGGCATTATTGAGCAATGAGGTGCGAATAGGACCTGTGTGATTAGACAGTTTCGCTCAGAGGTAGTCTGTTTGAAAATACTGGGGGTAATGATTGTTTCCACACTGCTGGCTCGCAATACTCATTATGTCGGGAAAGGGTGTAGGAAATAGTAGTTAAGTAGATAGTTACCCCAAACAATGTTGTCTACTCAATATACTTTGTGTACCAATGCCTTGCGGGTGTTGATAGGACTCAAGCGTTCAGTGTGAATATTGTTACCAAGAACCTTAGCTACTTACACTCTATTTTTAACTGGTGGTGGCTCGTCCATTACTTAGCAAGCTACTTGCAGACCCTATGGTAAAGACTAAGACAGATTGTGCAAATCATTTTCGAAGGCGTGCTTCCTTCTAAATCATTCACTACCACTTTTTCACACAATCATAAGAACTACTCCGTGTTATCTAGCAAACAAGTTACTTTAACGTTTGTTAGATAAAACCTGAAAATTAAATAGCTAACTACATCCTAACATATTTTAGCCAAAATAAAGTTTATATTTTATCTTGTTCGTTCATTCTTTAGCTATGAAAATGTACTGACGTTTATACAGGTTGTACTTATTGTGAAAACAAAACTTATAGCTACAGTAATCCACTTAGTCAGCCTACACCGAATGTCGGATTCGGTTGCAATGACGACGTGAAAGGTCCCAACGTGTCATTTTTTTAAAATAAAAGTATTACGCAATGCTAGTGTCCTTGTCACTACTGGTACCATGAGGCGGTACATTCAGGTTGCACAGGTTGTCCAGCTCCTGCGTGTTGTCGCAAGAAGGTTTGCTGTGCCTCCCAGTACAGTCTCAAGAGCATGGAGGAGATACCAGGAGACGGGCTGTAACACAAAGAGAGCTGGACAGGCCCATAGAAGGGCATCAACCCTGCAGCAGGACTGGTATCTGCTCCTTTGTGCAAGGAGGAACAGGAAGAGCACTGCCAGAGCCCTACAAAATGACCTCCAGCGGGCTATTGGTGTGCATGTTTCTGACCAAACTGTCAGAAACAGACTCGACATGAGAGTCCGACATCCTCTAGCGGGACCTGTGCTCATGTACAGCTCGATTGGCATTTGCTAGAGAACACCACCATTGGCAGATCCACTATTGGCACCCCGTTCTCTTCACAGATGAGAGCAGGTTCACACTGAGCACATGTAACAGACATGGAAGAGTCTGGAGACACCGTGGTGAACGTTATGCTGCCTGCAACATCATCCAGCATGACCGGTTTGGCGGTGGGTCAGTGATGGTCTGGGAAGGCATATCCTTGGAGGGTCACACAGACCTTTATGTGCTAGCTAATGGTACCCTGACTCCTGTTAGGTACAGGGACGAAATCCTCAGATCCATCATCAGACCTTATGCTGGTGCAGTGGGCCCTGGATTCCTCCTGGTGCAGGACAATGCCCTGCCTCATCTGGCCAGAGTGTGTAGACAGTTCCTGGATGACGAAGGCATTGATGCCACTGACTGGCCCTCAGGTTCCCCAGACCTGAATCCAATTCAGTACCTCTGGGATGTTATGTATCGGTGCATCTGACACCGCCAAGTAGCGCCACAGACTGTCCAGGAGCTCACTGATCCAGGTCTGGGAGGAGATCCCCAGGACACCATCCGCCGTCTCATCAGGAGCATATCCACTCATTGTCAGGGGTGCATACAGGCACGTGGGGGCCATATATACCACAGATTAATTCACATTATGAATTGCTGTGAGAAATTCACACAAGTTGGAACAGTCTGTGATTTCAATTGTTTACTTTGATTTTCGGTGTGAGTTTGAATCCAGTCCTCAATTGGTGGTTTTGGTTTCCATTGACCGTGGTTGCGTCATTTTGTTCTCAAAGAATTACACAATGTACTGTAAAGATTTTGATCTTTAATATATTTCCTTCATTGAGACCCGATGTTCGATTTAATTGTTCCCTTAATTTTTTGAGCAGTGTATATATCAACATATGGAGAAGCAAATCAAGGATAATTCAAATAAAGACAAATACAATAGATAAGATGATGCCTTCAAAGAGTCTGAACTATTCACATTTCATAACATCACATTAAGAAGTAACTCATCATTCAAGCCTTTGGGTGCCAAGGTCTGTAAAGTGAAGATCGAAAAAGTTTCACGTCTTTTTAACAGCAGGTCATGATCGCCCCCTCTCTGCATGGTGGGCTGACTTTTTCAATGCCACAAAAACGTAAAGCTGAAATGTCACGTTTTGCATCATTGAAATGTACAGCTACAGGGCAGTCTCAGTCGTTTCTATGTATTGTACTTTGATGTTCACTTATATATTGTTTTAGCTTTCGTGACGTTTTACCTATATACACAAACCCACATGGACAACGTATCATACACACAAAATTTGTGGAAGCACATGTAATAACACTTTATGGGAAATCATTTGTTTTTGTGAGGATGTGAAAAACTGGTGGTTTTGTAAGTGTTAATGCACTGTGCACAGCCACAGCAGCGACAGTTTCCATTAGGGAGCAGGCTTAATAACCTCTGTTCTGGAGCTTGCATATGCTTATAGTGTGCAATGTCAGCATGGAACAAAAGGTCTCAAGTTTTTCCCCCGTTTGTGCACAAAAACCGGCAGATCTTTAAAAATAAGGGCTAGTTCAGGGTCCAGTTTGAAAATATGCCATTGTTCCCTAAAAAGTTACAGAAAAATCTCCTTCTCACAATTTTTTCAACAGTTCTGAAGATTTTCTCAGTGCCGCTTCATAAGCCGTCTGAATGCATTCAGTAGGGTACTCACGTTGTAACAATCTAGCTTCCCTTTCAATAGCTTTTTCCATAAAATCTTCAGTTGCGTTGCATACTCTTCAGAGTCTAAAAATTGGCTTTTAGGAAGGCATCTCTGTAGTGGGGTAGGGTGAAAGCTGCTTGCCAACAAAATAATGTTTTTTTTCAGTTTCTTTACAATATAGTGTAGTGGATAGGGTACCATTATTTTTATGACCTACATGTCCAGAAAGTGAACCTACACCTCACTGTAATCCACAGTTAATTTCAGAATGCTATTAAAGCTATTCAGTAGAGTGAAAAAAAATCACTCTACTGATTTTCCCACAGCACATTTGGCTCAAATTGATCAATTTTTGGTATTTGTACAATAAAGTCAAAATTGCTATTTTTCCTGTACACTCAAGGCCTACATGAATGAGGCAAAAGTACACCTGTTATTGTCACCTGTTATTTATGGCTGTTTCAAAACATTGTACCAACTAAGGGCTTCTTTATTTTACGCTAACTTTTCTGCAACACATCCAAGAAGACTAATCCCCCGCCCCATATGAAGTTACTGTGCAGAGCACACGCATATCGCTCCATTTGCTGTATTACGTCTCAAACATGCAGGTGTAAATTCAAATGCTATGCAAATGATTATGTAAACTAAGATATATACAGCATTTTTATTCTCGCTCTCTTGTAATGTAAACAAACCCTAGTAACAGCACTTTAAGAGTTCCATTTCCCCATTTCATGCAAGCACAAGTATTGGGACAACTGCACTTAAAGCAAAAGTAAAAAAGCTAATGTTTAGTCGCAAATCACTTGCATGCAATGACAGAAGTGAGTCTCCGACCCACTGACATCACTAAACACTTATCACATCAATCAATCACATTTATTTTATAAAGCCCTTTTACATCAGCAGTTGTCACAAAGTGTTTTTACAGATAGTTTTTCCTAGCCACCGTGCCTTAACTCTTGTTGCTTTCTCTTTAAGGTTTCAGGCGGGGTAAGCTATCTAGTAGGGTCCAAATTTAAGAAGAAACCAGACTCTGAGGTGTGGCCAGTCATCTTCTGGCAGTGCCAGGTGAAGATGAACTTTTGAACAAGCAGGTCAATAAACGCATGTGAGCTGTTTCCAGAACAGAGTCCAAGTCATCTTATCCAAGTCTCATCACCCTGTGATATGATTTTGCCCTGTTGAGCTCCTTGTTTGCATAGGCAGTGTGTTTTGGGTCATTGTCCCGTTGCACTGTGACGTGCAGTCCAATGAGTCTGGTGTCTTTTTCTAGTAAATTGGTGCCAAGATGCATCTTTACATTTTAATTAATTCTGCTTCTGTCCCAATACATATGGGGGACACTGTAAATAAGCGCTTTTTGAAATTCCAGAGATTTGGAGGTATGGCCTCGCAAGACTATCTGATGGGTAAATGCGGTGTATAACAATGTACACTATCATTCAAAAGTTTGGGGTCACTTAGAAATGTCCTTGTTTTTTAAAGAAACCAACTTTTCATCCATTAAAATAACATCACACTGACCAGAAACTGTGTAGACATTGTTAATGATGTAAATGGTACTGTAGCTGTAAACAGCTGATTTTCAATGGAATATCTACACAGGCATTCAAAGGCCCATTAGCAACAATCACTCCTTTGTTCGCTAATCCAAGTTTATGATTTTAAAAGGCTAATTGATCATAAGAAAATCCTTTTGCGATTGTTGGCACTGCTGAAGACGGTTGTGCTGATTAAAGAAGCCATAATACTGTTCTTTGGACTAGTTCAGTATCTTCATACTGAAACGCATCAACGTTTGTGGTGCGATTACAGCCTCAAAAAAGCCGGAAACAAATGACTTGATGCAAACTCGTCAGTCTATTCTTGTTTTGAGAAATGAAGGCCATTTCATGCGAGAAATTGCTAAGAAACTGAGGATCTCGTACAACGATGTCAGAACAGCGCAAACTGTCTCTAACCAGAATAGAAAGCAGTACATGAGTCCCGGTGCACAACTGAGCAAAAGGAATAAACACATAAGTATCTAGTTTGAGAAGCAGACGCCTCACAGGTCATCAACTGGCAGCCTCATTAAATAGTACCCGCAAAATAAGAAGTCTCAACATCAACAGTGAAAAGGCAACTCTAGGATGCTGGCCTTCTAGGCAGAGTAGCAAAGAAAGACATCTCAGACTGCCAATAAAAAGAAAAGATGGGCAACACAGACACTAAACAGGGAAAGAACACTGCCTGGAAGGCCAGCATCCCGGAGTCGCCTCGTCACTGTTGACGTTGAGACTGTTTAGATGCTAACTGCATTTCATTGTACTGAACTTGTTCAATGACAATAACGTTGATTCTAATAGTTACAGTTAAAATAACCACACAGTTATAGTTACAATTTACAGCTATCAACCCGGTTCCCCGGAGGGCCGAGTGTCTCCAGGTTCTCCCTTGACTGATAAATTAGGTCACTAAAGATTAGGATCTCCCGTCACCTAGGAATCGAAAGAAATCCAAAAACCTGCATACACTAGGCCCTCCATTGAATTGGTTTGACGCCTGTGAGTCGTGAGCTAGATCACCTACGAAATTATCCTGTAGGCTGTTACCTGCAGACACGGCGCTTTTTAATCCTCATGTTGTCGGGGATCTCATGGGGCTTCCATATGCCCTCTGCGCTAGCCAACCTGTTCCTCACGGAACAGTTCCTACAGTGGTAGATAATTCTTCCACGCAGACAAAACAGGATTACAATCCCACTTCACTCACTATCGAAAAAACTACATATCTAGGAATGTGTCTGGCTGATGACATAGGGACAAACTATCCAATAGCTAGGTAGACTAAAAACTAGCACGCTAAAATTAGCCGGCTAACATTGTAGGTAGTTAGCCAGCTAAATCATATGACCACCAACTAACGTCACGTGATGTGTATCGTAAAAGATCCGGACAGAATCTCAAGTCTCATACTACACACTGCAACTACGTAATTCGCGGGTGATGATGAACTACGTACTGTTTATTATAATATAGTAAGCCAGTATTGGGACCGATTGAGACGTAGACCAACTACGTAGTCTCAAAATTAGATCATTTTGTCGGGCATTAACATCACGCCAAGCTTGAGTATGTAGCTAGACACCACTAAGCAATGTGTGAACTGACTAACGTTTCTTATGAAGTTTACTTCCACCACAAAGAGCATGTAAGAACTGTATGGCTTCTGGCACTGGCCGTTTTAGCTTACAAGCCATTAATCTTACTGCTTGGAATAGTCATAAGAATTTAGTCCATGCTAGCGAGACTGAAAACGAACTTTATACTGCCAAAGCTATTTCATTACATGGCACAACAACGTACGTTTTACTTTCATACCTGAATAACACTGATGCAGTAACTATCAATATAGATTATGATAACTGACTTTTTCATCAAGTGAAAAGACAAGTCGTGGAAGCCCCTCCTTATTTACTGCGCAAGGTGTGTGGTCTAAAAAGAGCCTACCCCAAAAAGCTTGCACGGATGCATTACTTCGAAAATCCAACAGAAATAGACCATCCGGGAACTTTTGGCCTACTATTTCTAGCGTACTATGGTTTGGGACAGACTAATCTTCTCGTATACTAATATGGCATACTATATATTATGCAAGTATGCGATTTGAGATTCACCCGGATAATCCGCCATCTATCGCCGAAGTTTGACTAAGCCATGGACCGTAAGGTCCTTCAAATGAAAAGCCCATACAGGGATGAACTCTTATTTAACAGAATAACATAATATATGCTTTATGGCATTGCAAAGCATATAACCAACGTGTAATAACCAGTCTGAATCAGACAGTCTCATAGAATACTAACGTAAAATACTTGCTAAACGATGTAACAAAAAAATATATACAGGTGCTGGTCATATAATTAGAATATCATCAAAAAGTTGATTTATTTCAGTAATTCCATTCAAAAAGTGAAACTTGGATATTATATTCATTCATTACACACAGACTGATATATTTCAAATGTTTATTTCATTTAATTGTGATGATTAAAACTGACAACTAATGAAAATCCCAAATTCAGTATCTCTGAAAA
>JACXGI010018251.1:0-13214 GCA_016801175.1 Esox masquinongy | reverse complement strand
CTAGGGAATAGTGTGAACTAACTAGGGAATAGTGTGAACTGTCTAGGGAATAGTGTGAACTAACTAGGGAATAGTGTGAACTAACTAGGGAATAGTGTGAACTAACTAGGGAATAGTGTGAACTGTCTAGGGAATAGTGTACACTAACTAGAGCAGCGTTCTTCATTAGTATTCCAACAGGGGCTAGTGATGTCTAGTACATTAGACATCACTTTTAGGGTTTTATGTTTAGGGTTAGGAATTATGTTTAGGGTTAGGCTTAGAGGCAAACATATCACTTTTTAATGCCTGGGAGGCACATAGAGTGGATATAAAAAGTGAACACACCCTTGTTAAAATGTCAGGTTGTTGTGATGTAAAAGAATGAGACAAAGATACATCATGTCAGAACATTTTCCACTTTTAATGTGACCTATAATGTGAACAATTCAATTGAAAAAAAAACTCAATTCTTTGAGGGGGAAAAATGAAAAATAAAAACCTTACAATAACCTGGTTGCATAAGTATGCACACGCTCTTATAACTGGAGATGTGGCTGTGTTCAGAATTAACCAATCACATTCAAACTCATGTTAAATAGAAGTCATTACACACCTGCCATCATTTAAAGTGATTAATCACAAATAAAGTTCAGCTGTTCTAGTTGGATTTTCCTGACATTTTCTTAGTTGCATCTCAGAGCAAAAGCCATGGTCCGCAGAGAGCTTCCAAAGCATCAGAGGGATCTCATTGTTGAAAGATATCAGTCAGGAGAAGGGTACAAAAGAATTTACAAAGCATTAGATATACCATGGAACACAGTGAAGACAGTCATCATCAAGTGGAGAAAATATGGCACAACAGAGACATTAACAAGAACTGGACGTCCCTCCAAAATTGATGAAAAGACGAGAAGAAAACTGGTCAGGGAGGCTTCTAAGAGGCCTACAGCAACTTAAAAGACACTGCAGGAATTTCTAGGAAGTACTGGCTGTGTGCTACATGTGACAACAATCTCCCGTATTCTTCATATGAATGGGCTATAGGGTAGGGTGTCAAGACAGAAGCCTTTTCTTACAAAGAAAAACATCCAAGCCCGGCTGAAGTTTGCAAAAACAAACATCAAGTCCCCCAAAAGCATGTGGGAAAATGTGTTATGGTCTGATGAAACCAAGGTTGAACTTTTTGGCCATAATTCCAAAAGGTATGTTTGGCACAAAAACAACACTGCACATCACCCAAAGAACAGCATACCCACTGTGAAGCATGGTGGTGGCAGCATCATGCTTTGGGGCTGTTTTTCTTCAGCTGGAACCGGGGCCTTAGTCAGGGTGGAGGGAATTATGAACAGTTCCAAATACCAGGCAATTTTGGCAGAAAATCTTCAGGCGTCCGTTAGAAAGCTGAAGATGAAGAGGAAGTTCACCTTTCAGCACGACAACGACCCAAAGCACACATCCAAATCCACAAAAGCATGGCTTCACCAGAAGAAGATTAACGTTTTGGAATGGCCCAGCCAGAGCCCAGACCTGAATCCAATTTGAACATCTGTGGGGTGATCTGAAGAGGGCTGTGCACAGGAGATGTCCTCGCAATCTGACAGATTTGGAGCACTTTTGCAAAAAAGAGTGGGCAAATATTGCCACATCAAGATGTGCCATGCTAATAGACTCCTACCCAAAAAGACTAAGTGCTGTAATAAAATCAAAAGGTGCTTCAACCAAGTATTAGTTTAAGGGTGTGCACACTCATGCAACCAGGTTATTGTGAGGTTTTTATTTTTTATTTTTCCCCCTCAAAGATTTCAGTTTGTTTTTCAATTGAATTGTTCACGTTATAGGTCACATTAAAGGTGGAAAAGGTTCTGACATGATTTATTTTTATCTCATTCTTTTACATCACAAGAACCTGGCATTTTAACAGGGGTGTGTAGATTTTTATATCCACTGTAGATCCATTTTAGGCTTAGGTTTTGAGGATTAGGGTTAAAAATGATGTTTAGGGTTAGGGTATAGAGTATAAAGTTAGGGTTTGGACTATGGTTAGGAATTAGGGTTAGGGTAAAGGGTTAAGAATAATGATTGAATTAGAGTTTAGAGGAAAGGTTAGGAATGATGGTTGGGGTTAGTTTAGAGGGTTTAAGGTTAGGGTTAGGAATTATGGTTGGATAAACTTTTAGGTTTAGGCTTAGGAATAATGGTTAAGGTTAGGATATAGGTATAGGGTTAGTGGGATAGGGTTAGTGGTTAGTAAATTAGGGCTTAGTGGGTTAGGTGTTAGGGTTAGACGCTGCGGTCCTTGCTGGAATCATCACTGGACAGATTTAGATTAGATTAGATTCAATTTTGTTGTCATTTCCTCATATCACATGTATTTTTAGTGACAAATTGGGTTGGTGGAGGAGGTAGCAGGATACAGACGCAGAGGTGACTGAACAAATGATCTTTTTATAAACAGACTTGGCAAAACAAAAGGCTCAAAATGGTCTTTTAATAAACATGCTTGGCAAAAAAAGACTCAGAATGGTCTTTTAATAAACAGACTTGGCAAAACAAAAGGCTCAGAATGGTCTTTTAATAAACAGACTTGGTAAAACAAAAGTCTCAAAATGACAATGTCACATAAACGTAGCAAGCAAGCAAGCAAGTTTCTTTATATAGCACAATTCATACATCGAAGCAATTCAATGTGCTTTACAAAGAAATAATATAAAAATACAATAACATAAAAACAAATACTCAAATGAAAACATCAAAACAACATCATAATAATAAAAAATAGAATAAGAAAATACAAAAAGAATAAAAACGGGATAAAAACATAGGAAGCTATAAGGCTAAACAGTGTGGTTAAGTAGACAGAAAACAAAGGCCGACAAGAAACACTAGGGCAGGAGGAACTTAAATAGGGACCTAACAAGGGGGCAAGACTAAGCTGAACAAAGAAACAAAGAACCCAGAATTAAAACACATGGAACATAGAACTACAACGACCGGCACAGCACACGCCATACCCAGTCATTACAGTTGGATTACAGTCATTACAGTCTTATACAGTTAGATCTGGACACTGACACAAGTTTTGTTATTTTGGCTGTTTACCAAAATATATTCAAGTTACAGTTAAATAATGAATATGGGCTTAAAGTGCAGTCTCTCAGCTTTAGCCCAGGTGTGGGCTAAAATGGTTCAGGAATGGTTTGAGGAACACAACATCGAGTTCAAGGTGTTGACTTGGCCTCCAAATTCTCCAGATCTCAATCTAATCCAGTATCTGTGGGATGTGCTGGACAAACAAGTTCGATCTACGGAGGCCCCACCTCGCAACTTACAAGACTTAAAGGATCTGCTGCTAACTACTTGGTACCAGATACCACAGCACATCTTCAGAGGTCTAGTGGAGTCCATGCCTCAACGGGTCAGGGCAGTTTGGGCGGGAAAAGGAGGACCTACACAATATTATAAGCAAAAACTATAACCAGACAAAAAAAAAAATATATATAGCAAAAACACTGTAAACTAGCAGCAATCTGGGTAGTATTATTGAACATGTGGATAGGGCACGTATGGCAGTAATATACATAACAGAGTAAACTAGCAGCAATATTATAGATACATATGAGTGTAATAAGCTTATGAATGGTGGCATAGCACACTACCACTACGTAGTGAGAATATAAGGAGAAAATGTATATACAGCAAAAATATAGCAAAAAGATTTAAAGCATTTTTATACATAACACTGTACACTAGCGGCAGTTTAAAAGAGTACTGTAAGCTAGCAGCAATATTGGTAGTAGTATTGAATATTATAGATATGGCAAGTATTGCAGTAATATACATAAAAGTGTAAACTAGCAGCAATTGGTAGAATTATTGAATATTATAGATACATATGAGTGCAATAAGCTTATGAATGGTGGCATAGCACACTACAACTACGTAGTGAGAATTTAAGGAGAAAAATTTATACACAGCAAAAATATAGCAAGAAGATTTAAAGCAATTTTATACATAACACTGTACACTAGCGGCAGTTTAAAAGAGTACTGTAAGCTAGCAGCAATATTGGTAGTAGTATTGAATATTATAGATATGGCAAGTATGGCAATAATATACATAACAATGTAAACTAGCATCAATTTTTGAAAGAGTATGATGGGGTGTATGAACAGTATGGTAGAAGTATTGAATATTATAGATACATATGAGTTTAATATGCTTATGAATGGTACATGCAAAGGAATATTCTAATGTACATTAAAAGTACCTGAAGAGCATTTGGAAAGTTTGTGTGTGATCAGTATGATCATGGATCAGTGTTGTTGGTTGAGAAGCCTTATGGTCTGAGGGAAAAAAGTGTTTGTGAGTCTGGAAGTGTGTGCCCTGATGCTCCGGTAGGGTCTACCAGACAGCAACAGTGTGAACAGACCATAACCTGGGTGGCTGTAGTCTTTGATGATGTTCCGTGCTTTCCTCAGGCATCGTGTATGGTAGATGCCTTGCACGGAGGGGAGATGGCAGCTGATGACGCGCTCTGCAGACTTCACCCCCCTCTGGAGGGACTTGTGGTCTGCAGTGGAGCACCAGGCAGTACCAGGCAGTAATGCAGCCTGAGAGGATGCTCTCAATGGTGCACCTGTAGAAATTGGTGAGAGTTTTTACAGACATGCCAAACTTCTTCAGTTTCCTCAGTAAATATAGGCGCATTTAGGCAGTTTTCATTGCCGAGTCTGCGAGTCTGTCTGGACCAAGTGAGGTCACCTTTGATGAACACAACAAGAAACTTGAATTCGGAGACTCTCCATTTCAGCTTCATCGATGTGTATGTGGGCATGACCCCCCTCTGCTGCTTCCTGAAGTCCAGGATCATCTCTTTAGTCTTACAGATGTTGAGAGAGAGGTTTGTTTCCTGGCACCGTGTAGCCAGGTTTTGAATGCAGAGCTGTAGTCCACAAACAGCATCCTCACGTGTTGCCATTCTAAGAAAAAAAGAACGCACTGGTGAGCTCTGCAACACAAAAAGGCATGGATGTCCACTGAAGACAACAGTGGTGGATGATCATAGGATCCTTTCCATGGTAAAAAAAAAGTCCTTCTCAACATCCAACCAAGTGAAGAATACTCTCCAAGAGGTAGGTATTTCATTATCCAAGTCTACCATAAAGAGAAGACTTCATGATAGCAAACACATAGGGTTCACCACAAGGTGCAAACCATTCATAAGCCTCAAGAATAGAAAGGCCAGATTAGACTTTGCCAAAAAACATCTAAAAAAGCCATCAAAAAAGACCCATGAACAAGCAATAACTGAAGACAGTTGCAGTAAAGGCTTGGCAAAGCATCACAAAGGAGGAAACCCAGCGTTTGGTGATGTCCATGCGTTCCAGACTTCAAGCAGTCATTGCCTGCAAAGGATTCTCAACAAAGTATTAAAAATTAACATTTTATTTATGATTGTGTTAAATTGTCCAAAAATGCAAAACTTGCATTTTTCATTCATTATAGTACATTGTCTAGTTACTGTAGTTTAATTAATTTCAAATCAAAATATTGTGTAGTTAAAGTGATTTTAATTAAAGATATTGTGCAGTTAGTTTAATAAATCTAATTAAATTGAAGATAGACTATTTCTTATTTCAGTTTAGATGTGTTGTCCACATTTTTTGTACAAATTACAATGACTACCATGACTACAATGACTAAGTACCAGCTTATCATTTGCATTTTAGGATTTTGTTCTGAGTGACCCTTTTTCATGTTTTGATGCTACCTCTGACATGACCTGCACGAGGACGAAGGAAAGGGGGGCAGGAGAGGGAGTTGGAGATGGATATATAGATTTATAGAGTAGAAGGAAGAGAGTGGAAGAGACTCAGATGAATAGAGAATGAGCGTCCACAGAATCTGGAGAGATGGAGGGATGGAGAGAAAAGTAATAGAGGAGGATAAATCAGTTAAGCACACCAAGGCATGAGGAAGAGACATTTAGAAGTGGAAGAGGGGGAGGAGAACAGAGAGATAGGGAGAGATGACAGAGAGGAGAGAGCGAGAGGATATGTTGAGAGCAAGCAGAGGTTTAGGAAAGGAAAAGCGAGAGGAGAGAACGGAGAGAGAGAGTAGATAAAGAGTAAGAGAAGAGGCAAGGAGCTGAGGTTGAGGAGGACAATACAATAAATCTAGGTCTCCTCCCCAAAACCTGTGGAAACAGAACAAGCATATTACAATGTCTGATTAATGTCCAAAGCTCAGGGTTCCTGTGTGTGTTAATCCAGCAGTCCATCAATTATCCGTTATT
Organism: Esox masquinongy; assembly: GCA_016801175.1. Taxonomy (NCBI): domain Eukaryota; kingdom Metazoa; phylum Chordata; class Actinopteri; order Esociformes; family Esocidae; genus Esox; species Esox masquinongy. Next base: position 6,937 of record JACXGI010018251.1, on the reverse strand, counting down.
CCCCCTATCTCTCATGCACATACACACACGCACGCACACTTTAACAAATACACACTCTCACACGCACAAACACACAAATGCATGCTACACTGGCCACAGAATTTATAGAAGGTAAATCTCAATTGTACTTACTCGATTTCTTCTTTAAAAAACTTATTGTAGGACAGGATCAATTGGGAGGCAAGGAAGGAGGATGTGAGGAAACAGAAAAACACTGTTGAGATTTGCAGTACAAAATAATTCAATCAACCAGTCTTTTCTGAAGCCTGAGACTTTTGCTCAGACAATGCCATGCAAACTGAACAGAAGCTTAACCAGGGTCCTGAATAGGCTACATTCATAGGATCCACGTTTCATCTCTGTTATTAACATTCTTAGTCTACCTCTGAGTAGGTATTAGACTACCTCTGAGGAAATATTAGTCAACCTCTGAGGAAGTATTAGACTACCTCTGAGGAAGTATTAGTCTACCTCTGAGGAAGTATTAGTCTACCTCTGAGGAAGTATTAGTCTACCTCTGAGGAAGTATTAGTCTACCTCTGAGGAAGTATTAGTCAACCTCTGAGGAAGTATTAGACTACCTCTGAGGAAGTATTAGTCAACCTCTGAGGAAGTATTAGTCTACCTCTGAGGAAGTTTCAGTCTACCTCCAAAGAAGTTTCAGTTTCTTTTAGTTAAACGTTTATAAAACCTTTAACTAGGTAGATAAGGCTGAGAGGGTAACAACAACCTTTAGTTAGCTGACAATAGCATGGCTAGCTACAGGATTTTTGAAAATAAACTTTGATAGACAATGACAACATTGCTATCTGCCAATTTCTCTGCATTTGAAAATGGAAAAGATTATGGCAACGTTGTTATGCAATAATCTAATAATTATTTGCGTACTTGGCAATGGCATTGTGTTCCCAGGCCACTATAATTTAGAAATGATTGGTTTTATTAACCCGTTGTTACATAAAGGATTATATTGATAAATGTAGATTCCAAACTTGACCACATTGATTCAGGACCCCTCTAAATTCTTACTTGAACGGTTTGTGTCCCTCAAAAAGTTGCCCGTTCTTCCTTCCCTTAGGGAACCAACGTTACATTGATAATTCCTAGTTCTCTCCCTCAGGGAACCAGGGTTATAGGGATAATTCCAAGTTTCCTCTGTCCAGGATCTGAGTTTATTGACCTTGAATGTCAAAGCGACCCCTATCCTCTACACGCTTGTTTGGAGTTCCCTCCGTGGTCACGTGTTGCAGATGAAACTCCGAGGTATTCCGCAGAGTGACTAGGGGGTTTTATTTCGTTTTGTATAAAGACTTGTTGACATATTTCAATATCAGATGCAAACAAATGCATGTCATAGCATTAGGCACACCTATCCATTCTTTTGTGTAAAATAGCAAAAACTCAAATTGAAAGCAGGACTTATGGGATTCCACTTCGTTAGCTACTTGCTAGCTGAAGTTCCTTCCCTCAGGGAACAGAGGTTGTGATATTTTCACTTACACAACGGTTCCAGCATGTGCTTTCACCCGCACATCTCAGCGCTAAATTCTCTCCTCATTTTCTCCAAACACATGGCGAGTGTTAATATCCAGAATCCTCTGTCTGCCTGCCGTTAAGATATTAATGCTATTAATTCGTTATTATTAGCCATTAAGCTAGTTATATTCATAATAATACAGATTTGTGATCTGCAGAAATATACATTATTTTGTCAGTAGCAAACATAAGGTTGAAGCTGGTCTCCCTCTAAACCTTTTGTACAAATGTTTTGTCATAGTCTAGAGAAATGTTTTGGAATAGTGTAGGTGATAGAAGAGAAATGTTTTGTCATAGTCTAGAGAAATGTTTTGGAATAGTCTAGGTCAGGCATGCGCAACTACAAATGTGGCCTCCACCCCCTCTTTTTGTGGCCCTCAGATGTATTTAGAGAACAGGAAAACGATATATAAAAAAAAATAGAAAAAAAAGCTTGACCTTAAATTTCTTAAAGTTATTATTGGAATAAAAATCTATGCTGGAAACAAAACATGAAATAGACTTGAAATATTTTTTTGGGCATGTTTACACATAAGACAGTAATTTCAGGGTCTCAGAAAGCTGTTGTGTTGTTTTTCCAAGTGTAGCTGAGTGTGCTGATGATTGAGCCAAAAAACACTTGATGATACCTATTACAGAAGTCTCTGTACAAGCCAAAATATCAAAGTGGTGAAAACAGCCAAAAAACCTATTACGTTCAAAGGGTTAACGCGTTTAATAACACAGCAGCAAATGCACTGAATCCCGGGAGAGACGAGCAGAGCAGGAAAACGGCACATTGATCAATATTTTAAAATTGCCCAGATATACGTTAACTAGCATCAGACCTAGTTAACTTTTAGTGCATTTCTTAATCATTACGTGCAATACGTGTGTGTGTGTGTGTGTGTGTGTGTGTGTGTGTGTGTGTGTGTGTGTGTTCCAAGTTAAGCTGCGGCCCCCTGATGACCAGTATATAAAATCTGTGACCCCCACCACCATTCAAGTTGCCCATCCCTGCTCTAGTTGGTAGAAAATAAATGATTTGGCATAGTCTAGGAGTTAGAAGATAAATGTTTTGGCATAGTCTAGGAGTTAGAAGATAAATGTTTTGACATAGTCTAGGAGTTAGAAGATAAATGTTTTGACATAGTCTAGGAGTTAGAAGATAAATGTTTTGGCATAGTCTAGGAGTTAGAAGATAAATGTTTTGGCATAGTCTAGGAGTTAGAAGATAAATGTTTTGACATAGTCTAGGAGTTAGAAGATAAATGTTTTGGCATAGTCTAGGAGTTAGAAGATAAATGTTTTTGGAATAATCTAGGTGTTAGAAGATAAATGTTTTGGCATAGTCTAGGAGTTAGAAGATAAATGTTTTTGGAATAATCTAGGTGTTAGAAGATAAATGTTTTGACATAGTCTAGGAGTAAAAAGATAAATGTTTTGGCATAGTCTAGGAATTAGAAGAGAAATATTTTGGAATAGCCTAGGTGGTAGAACAGAAATGTTTTGACATAGGCTAGGAGTGAAAAGATAAATGTTTTGGCATAGTCTAGATGTTAGAAGAAAAATGTTTTGCCCCTCTCCAAAGTGAAAGAGCAAGTAGAACACAACCATGCATTTTGTTAATATAACGGCCATAATTTAAAAATAAGTAATGTAAATAAGTCATGATGTCATAATGCACAGTTGAGGTACACTACAGTTCAAAAGTTTGGGGTCACTTAGAAATGTAATTTTTTCAAAAGAAAAGCAAATCTTTGTCCTATTGATACCAAATACATGATGATCCAATACATTACATATTGTTTATAAGCCCAAATGTAAAAGTAGTGAAAACCGAAAAACAATAGCTTAGTCCCCAGAGGGTTAAAATAACATCAAATTGATCAGAAATACAGTGTAGACATTATCAATGTTGTAAATGACTATTGTAGCTGGAAACGGCTGATTTTCAAAGGAATATCTACATAGGTGTACAGAGGCCCATTATCTGCAACCATCAGTCCTGTTTTCCAATGGCACGTTGTGTTTTTGCTAATCCAAGTTTATAATTTTAAAAGGCTAATTGATTATTAGACTTTAGACTAGTTCAGTGTCTTCAGCATCAGCGTTTGTGTGTTCGATTACGGCTCAAAATGGCCAGAAACAAAGAACTTTCTTTTGAGACTTGCCAGTCTATTCTTGATCTGAGAAATAAAGGCTATTCCGTGTGAGAAATTGCCAAGAAACTGAAGATCTCTTGCAATGTTGGATACTACTCCCTTCACAAAACAGCAGAAACTGTCTTTAACCAGGATACAAAGAGGAGTGGGAGGCCCCTGTGCACAACTGAGCTCAGTTAGGGTCAGGGTTAGAGTTAAAAATTAGGGTTAGCCCTTTAGACTAGGGACACATTTAGGGTTTGGGTTAGCCCTTTAGACCAGGGACTCAATGGGCCCCTCAATGGGCCCTGCTTGGATTCATTCTCCAATGTGTAATCTGATGTCTACAGTGTCAGGGCAGAGATCAGTAATGACCTGTAATTTAAACCTATTATGTAGTTTATCATTTTACAATTTTAAGTAAAACCAGTTGAATTTGATTACATTCTCAGTCCAGTTCTACAACTCGCCAAGTCATGACTTAATAATTCTTGCTTGCATATCTTCTCATTATTATTTCATTGTAAGATACTTGTTCTTATTAGATAATTTGCATAGTTTTTCAACAGTTACATAGGTACACAGATGTGTAATAATGTTACGCTACATTAACCCTAGCATGACCAAGGGTCCACCAATATAAACTGAACTGAAGGGTCCTTGAGTATAAGGGACTGTTTGATATGTACACAATTGGTTCTTGGAGAAAAATGTGGGAGGGTTAAGGCTTTTTCATTTAAGTGAGAAGAGGTTTTTGTATTTTTTTTAATATAGTACAGTGGATAGTCATGTAATTTCTAATTAATGAAAGTTATTGCTCAGAGAAAGAGAAGCATATATGTCTCTGTAACCCAGGGAACTAGAATGTCACTACGGGTACTAGAATGTCTCTATAACCCAGGGAACTAGAATGTCACTAGGGGCACTAGAATGTCTCTATAACCCAGGGAACTAGAATGTCACTATGGGTACTAGAATGTCTCTATAAACCGGGGTACTAGAATGTCACTAGGGGCACTAGAATGTCACTAGGGGTACTAGAATGTCTCTATAACTCAGGGAACTAGAATGTCACTAGGGGTACTAGAATGTCTCTATAACCCAGGGAACTAGAATGTCACTAGGGGTTCTAGAATGTCTCTATAACTCTGGGAACTAGAATGTCACTAGGGGTACTAGAATGTCTCTATAAACCGGGGTACTAGAATGTCACTAGGGGTACTAGAATGTCACTAGGGGTACTAGAATGTCACTATAACCCAGGGTACTAGAATGTCACTATAAACCAGGGTACTAAAATGTCTCTGTAACCCAGGGTACTAGAATGTCTATAAACCAGGGCACTAAAATGTCTCTATAACCCAGGGTACTAGAATGTCTCTATAACCTAGGGTACTAGAATGTCTATAAACCAGGGTACTAAAATGTCTCTATAACCCAGGGTACTAGAATGTCTCTATAAACCAGGGTACTAAAATGTCTCTATAATCTAGGGTACTAGAATGTCTCTATAATCCATGGAACTAGAACGTCTCTATAACCCAGGGTACTAGAATGCCTCTATAAACTAGAGAACTAGAATGAGATTTGTTTGATTTCTTAGTCTCTGCTTAGCCTCGCTTCTCCACAGTAAAGCACCATGTGAATTTCCTCATAAAATCAGAATCATCTTTTATGAAAGGAGACAATCCTAAATGTACAGCAATCACATGCAAGGGACAGAGAACACACACATTAAATGAGACAAAAAGGATTTTGACCTTCAAAAATCAGCCAATGCCTACTAAAAGAAAGCTACATGTTTGAAAATACCCATCTCCACTATTAATGCAGTAATTAAGAGATGTAAAACAACTGGAGCTGTGATTAATCTGCCTGGAAGTGATTAATCTGCCTGGAGCTGTGATTAATCTGCCTGGAGCTGTGATTAATCTGCCTGGAAGTGATTAATCTGCCTGGAGCTGTCATTAATCTGCCTGGAAGGGATTAATCTGCCTGGAGCTGTGATTAATCTGCCTGGAAGTGACTAACCTGCCTGGAGCTGTGATTAATCTGCCTGGAAGTGATTAATCTGCCTGGAGCTGTGATTAATCTGCCTGGAAATGTATTTTGGCTCCATGTGCTGTGAGAAGGATAGTTCAAGTGGCAAAACAATCTCCAAATATCACAGTTGGATTCATCTTGGTGTCCAAAACTACGATTCGATGTCCATTGTTCTATTTGGAAGTAGAAACCCTCTACTGTCATCACAGTACTAATGAAGGGACTGGAATAAATTTAACTGTCAGTTTATTCAGTAGCAAAGCGTCTGAATACTTATGCAAATGTGATAATGCTTTTTACATTTTTTTAAATACATTTTCTAACTTTCTAAAAACCTGTTGTTGCTGTGTATTATGAGATAGTGTGTGTAGCCTAATGGGGGAAAATGTAACCTAATCCAACCTATTGTTGCTCTATAATTATGGGGTATTGTGCGTAGCCTGACGGGGAAAATTTTAACTTAATCCATTTTAGAGCAACGCTTTAACGTAACAAAGTGTTTCAAAAGGGAATGAATACATTCTGAATTCACAGTAAAAATGGAATGGGTCTGAATACATTCTGAATTCACAGTAAATGCCAAAGCTAACTCCGACCGGATCTTGAAGGTTGTGTGCCATTGATTTTATGACAACTGGTCAAATTGAGTCCAAAACAAATGATGTACTGATCCTTTAGATGAAGCGTTGCAGACTAATCACTGTTTAAAAAGGGAAATCTGGGATTCAAACAACAAAAGAATCAGACATTTAGGCAGAAGATGGCTACATTGCCCCTTTAACTGTCAAACCTGTTTAGTCTTGTCCAGCAATCAGTCAATTTTAATTACAGGTACCTGACTAGACCTTTATCGCTTCAAATGTTTGGAACAAGAATCTTTATCTCTTATCAGAGAATGTAGTGTCATTCTCTCTATCTCTGTATCTCTAGTTTCAAAGCTTCAATTGAATGGATTTTTTTTTACATTGCCAAAGCAAGGGGAAAATAAAGAAGACACAATTAAAGCAAAATTTAAATAAAATGAATTTTACACACATTTTCAAAAGGAAAAAGCAATTCAAATATGTTTATTTATAATGTTGTTTGTGCTCCAGTTGTAGCCTTTTTTCTCATGGTTTTTGAGTAGAAGATCTAGGTGCTGATATAAGCCCCCCTGGTTGGAGACTACTCTGCTCCCTCCCTCCCCCTCTCTCTCCCCCTCTCCCTCCCCCGCTCCCTCCCCCTCTCTCTCCCCC
>JACXGI010018250.1:0-13467 GCA_016801175.1 Esox masquinongy | reverse complement strand
ATATTAGTATGCATATTCATTAGGTATTTTATTTGCTTTATTTGACAGAAATGTGGGGAAATATGTCGTTTTGTATATTCTGTCGCTATTCTGTCTTTATATCAGTCTTGTGGGGAGAGTGAGCAAACGTAATCTCACAATGTCTTCAGCCTCCTACAACGGAATCTTTGTCCATGAATGAGTTATGGCTATATTAGAAAAGAAATACATACAACTGACACAAAAATAGACAGACCTTCTCTTGGCGTCACTGTTAATAACTTTACCCTCTAACACTGTGGTGCATTGCTACAGTGTCAAACCCATTCTCATGCTGAGGGTCATCCAGTTGAGGTTCACATGAAAGGATTTGAGGTTCACAGTAAAGGATTTGGGGAGATAAGCAGCCTTTTGCCTGCATGGGTTTATGCATTAATTAGTCAACCTGCCTTTAGAGAAGGTTTATTGAATACGTCCTTGACAGTGGCAGTATTACTGTATATTGAGCAGTGTTAGATTAGAGTTTATAGATTTAAGCCTAAACTTTCGTCTGCAATATTTCCTTTTAACAAACATTTGAGGCAATTCTACATTATTTATTACAATTTTCAACGTTGGGCAGGTTAGACTAGGAGGAAAGCAAATGAAGGATTTTTACGGTTGCATATGTGTGCCAAGATCACCAGATCATGGGGTCTGCACAGCAATGCTGTTTGTCACAAGGATTACTTTGTCTTCTTTAGCGTCAACAAATTAGTGGCTAAACATATTTTGGGACTTTGGGAGAAGGATCAAGGGGTTATGTAATTTGGGCTTATTTCCAGGCGTCAAAGATCTAGTATTAATGACAGAGTAGAGGAGAAGATGACCTCTGTTCTCCCAAGAGTAATAGTGCTAATTTGGAAACATGCCAGTGACCTCTTCGTTGCTGTTCCTGATGTTTATGTTTTTTATAAAACAGCATGGACCATTTCAACTACCTACAATAAATATCTAATTAACTCTACAGCACTCTACAAAACATAGTTCAAAGTATAACTTGGATATTTATCATGGATAGTCAGTTCTTGCATCCATAGCTCTACCTGTTTATTTCAGTGTTTATATTTCTCCACTCCCATCCATCCTATATCATTTCAACTGCTTATTGTCTTTTTAAGGTTCTTATGGTTCTGTGGGTGTACATGTGTCACACTTTAAATGATGTTGCATTCATAAATGTTTCATAATGCCTTTGTAATATGATTCTTCCATGAATAAGTGTAGAGTGGGTGTTCCGTGTTCTGCTGGGAGGACCAAAACCTCCTAGCTACTGCCTTCTAGACCAAAACCCTCCAACACCATCATCAAGTTTGCAGACGACACCACGTGGTAAGCCTGATTAGTGACGATGACGAGTCAGCCTACAGGGAAGAGGTCAAGCGCCTGGCGGCATGGTGCGCTGACAACAACCTGGCCCTCAACGCAAAGAAAACCAAGGAGCTCATTGTGGATTACAGGAAGTCTAATGGCTACAGCCTCGCCCCAGTCCTCATTGATGGTACTGAGGTGGAGCGTGTCCAGCTTCAAATTCCTGGGTGTACACATCTCCGAGGAGCTCTCCTGGTCCCTCAGCATCTCAGCCCTGGTAGTACAGGCGCAGTAGCGCCTGTACTTTTTGAGGAGGCTGAAGAAATCGAGAGCATTCTGACAAACTTTTGTAATACCTACTGTAACCCTGCTGAACTCTGTGACCCAGAGAACCCTGTAAACTCTGTGACCCATCACTTACAATACCTCCCCGCCTCCCTGGGACTCTTGTTGCACTATTCCCTTGTACTTCTTCTGACACTGCCTTGCTATGCCTGATAATGGAAGTTTTCAGCTGTTAAAGGTGCGTGTCTACCTCAGGAACCTCACCACTGCTATCCCTGCATTTCAGTTGCACATACAGCTTGTTCATTCAATTTGCCTCTTTGCACATTTAGAATTGCCAGTGTGCCTGCATTTTTACAGTTGTCACACACGCATGTCTACCTCGGGACCTCATTGCTGCTATCTCTGCGTCTCAGGTGCACATGCTATCTTAATACATTACTCCTTCATTTGCCTTGTTTGCACATTTTGAATGCCATTTTGAAATTGCCATTTGTACCCGAACAACTATTATCCCAGTTGTAACAAACACTATACCTAAAAATTTCTGCCCTCCTCTGTTTCCCTTATTGCACATTTAGTATTGATCATCTACATATTACACTGGTAACATATACTTAATACTTGTAAATACTTACGTTTTACTGTAAATTTACTTTAACAATTTACTGTAAATGTTCTGCCCTCCTCTATTTGCACTTCTGGTTAGATGCTAACTGCATTTCGTTGTACTGTACTTGTACTGTTCAATGAGAATAAAGTTGAATCTAATCAGAAGAGAACTTGCCTATCACCTCTCGAGGTTTCTTCCTAGGTTTTGACCCAACTAGGGAATTTTTCTCAGCCACTGTGCATCAACTCTTGTTGTTGCTTGCTCTTTGGGGTTTCTGGGCCAGGTATGTGTAAAAACATTGGGACAACTGCTGATGTAAATTGGACTTTATAGAATAAATGTCATTGATTGATAATTAAGAAACTACATAAACGTCTAACAAAGCATTTATAACTGTATGTCATGCCTCCTCTCAGGCTGCATTACTGCCTGGTATGGCAGCTGCTCCGCTGCAGACCACAAGTCCCTCCAGAGAGTGGTAAAGTCTGCAGAGCGAATACTCTCAGGCTGCCATCTCCCCTCCATGCAAGGCATCTATCATGCATGATGCCTTAGGAAAACAAGAAACATCATAAAAGACGATGCTCTGTCATAAAAGTCAGAGCACCGGGGCATGCACTTCCAGACTCAAAAACTGTTTTTTTCCCTCAGGCCATAAGGCTCCTCAACCAGCAACACTGATCCATGATCATACTAATCACACAAACTTTCCAGATGCTCTGATGTCCTTTCAGGTACTTTTAATGGGCATTAGAATATTCCTTTGCATGTACCATTCATAAGAATATTACATTTGTAAAGTAAACATGAGTGAGCAGGCAATATTTCTTATGGGGATCTCATATTTCTTATGGGATTCACATTCAACTGTAGATCATAACAGAATGGCACAATCATAAAACAAAATATCTTTTGTAATAGTTGTCTATGAGGCCCCGAATTCTTGCAGGTGGTATAGCTGCCCATTTGTCTTGGCAAAATGCCTCCAGGTCATGCAAAGTCTTTGGTCATCTTGCATGAACCGCATGTTTGAGATCTCCCCAGAGTGGCTCAATGATATTAAGGTCAGGAGATTGTGATGGCCACTCCAGAATGTTCACCTTTTTCTGCTGTAACCACAGGAGGGTCAACCTGGCCTTGTGCTTAGGGTCATTGTCGTGCTGGAAAGTACAAGAGCGTCCCATGCGCAGCTTTCGTGCAGGAGAATGCAAATTGTCTGCCAGTATTTTCTGATAACATGCCACATTCATCTTGCCATCAATTTTCACAAGATTCCCCGTGACTTCAGGGCTCACACACCCCCAAAACATCAGTGAGCCACCACCATGCTTCAGAGTGGGGATGGTATTCTGTTCACTATAGGACTTGTTGACTCTTTTGGTCTCGTCACTCCAAAATACAGTGTGCCAGAAGCTGTGAGGCATGTCAAGGTGTTGTCGGGCATATTGTAACCGGGCTTTTTTGTGGCATTGGTGCAGTGAAGGCTTCTTTCTGGCAACTCGACCATGTAGCTCATTTTTGTTCAAGTATCATCGTATTGTGCTCCTTGAAACAACCACACCGTCTTTTTCCAGAGCAGCATGTATTTCTCCTGAGGTTACCTGTGGGGTTTTTTTTGTATCCCGAACAATTCTTCTGGCAGTTTTGGCTGAAATCTTTCTTGGTCTACTTGACCTTGGCTTGGTATCAAGAGATCCCAGATTTTTCCACTTCTTAATAAGTGATGGACAGTACTGACTGGCATTTGCAAGGCTTTGGATATCTTTTTATATCCTTTTCCAAGGCCAAACATTCAAGGGTATGTCATTTTTTTATCAGGGCCATTTGGGTGATTTCTGTTATCATTATGATTTAAAAAGGAGCCAAACAACGATGTGATAATAAATGGCCTCATATGATCCGTTTTTTTGCATGATCAGTCATATTTTCAAAATCAATGCCAAAATGTCACAATTTCTTCCAGTGTATGCAAACTTATGAGCACAACTTTATATAACAGCCATACTTGCCATATGTATAATCTTCAATAATACTGCCCAGATTGCTGCTAGTTTACAGTGCTCTTTTAAAAAAAATCTTGCTAGTGTACAGTGTTATGTATATTTTTGCTTTATTTTTAATTTTTTTGTCTGGCTTTATTTTTACTTATATATTCTACTTCTTAACTCTCATTACATAGTTGTCGGGTGTCATGTCACAAGAATTTCATTGTGCAGGATGACGCTGTGTTGTTCGGTGCATTTGACAAATAAACCTTGAAACTTAAAGGTTTATTTGTAAATAGTTTATTAACGTAGTAAATAAATAGTTCATCAATATGACAATCTGCTATATCAAATATGATGTAAACCAGTGCTTTATAAAAGGTGAAATAAGCATTGCTTGACAAAGGCTTCATATTCTAGTGAGGCAACAAAATATTGTCACGCAATGCTAAATTAGTAGAATTCATTCCAGTGGTTACCCATTTTAATGTATGCAATCTCAATTGTAAATTGCTTTGGAAAATCATGTCTGGTAAATACTATACTTGAGCAAGAAGGCAATAACATGTATGGTACAGGGCCATGATGTCAGGGCAAAGGGCTATTCTTTGGCACAAAGCAATGTGGAGTGGCCATGTATCAATGGGGAGTGGCCTTATAGCTATTATAAGCAAGATACCACTGTAATTATAAGACTTAAAGGTAATTTTGGATAATTCTCTTGGTGTACGGTTTAATTAACTACATCTAAGTGCGGTATGCAGGCATTCCGCGATGCATCGTGCTTAAGAACAGCATTTAGACATGGTATACTTGCCATTTACCATACTACCTCTTGCCTTGTTGCTTAAATATATAATCTAACTAAAACATTTCTAGGATGACTCTACCACTTCCAGAATAGCTATACAGTCAGTATTGGTCTTGACCCACAAAACTCTAAGCTGCAGGATGGCTCTAGTGCAAAGATGTATAGAATAAAGTTGTTGGTGTGTCCGTATTAATGTTTCCATTAACGTTATTTGAAATACCATTTATGGGAGTTGTGTAATCTAACTCAAACCTTCGTATTGGTTAAGTAAGTAAGCAAGCAAGCAAGCTAGTAGCTAGTTAATGCTGATGACCATGGATAGCTAACTAACGTTAGCAGCCCAAGCTAGCTAGCTACCTAGTCTGCTAGCCCAATATAAAAATGAGGTAACTAGCTACAGTACAGTAGCTAGCTGGATCCATTTAATAAAAAATCCTATCTAGTATTTAATGTTTATATACAGCATATCAAAACCACATCTCATTAAAAGGAAAATAATAAAACTAATTGCACTGTTTCCGGTCTCCTCATTTCAAGTTTTGTCTGCCAAAAACTTCATGGCCCCTTTTCCAGATCATATTGTCTTTATTGAAGTTCTTAATTTGAAAGTTGAAACCAATCATGCAATAAGCCACTCCAACAGACACTCCACTCCACATCTGGAAACACTGGTAGGGTAGCATCTTTATGAATGCGTTGCGGTATGCAATGTTAAAATGTGCGTCTGCGCATGTTTGGGAACATTTGGCTCCAGGAGAAGGCTACTTACCACTTCCTAATATTGAGGGCTATTATAATTTGGTAGCGAAGATCTATCATGACCATGTGCCATCCTGCAGCACAAAATGTGCAGGCTTCTTGCCTAAGGAAAACCATGGTAATTAAGCCACATACCATCCTCTCTGTAATCAAATATAGTATTTAGCTTTTTTTGTCCTGATAGTGACTTACAATTGTGGTCTCTGCCACCACTGACGGTTCATGGGGTAACCTTGACTTGTCCAGCCTCTTGGCCACAGTCTGTCAAACATCCAGTATGGTGATTGGGCCCTCTGAGGAGCAACACAACCTTAGAGCAAAACAACCAATCAACAGCTAAAATAAGAAGGGAAACATCTCTTTCAGCCTAGAACGAACCATTACTTTGTCATAGTGTTCAGTACTACATTTTAATTGGACCAAACAGTTCTTACAAAACGATCAAGGTCGACAGACAATTTCAATTCACCTCAAATTAGAAAAATAGTGTTGTATGTTTTGTACTCACACAGATGTTCATGAAGATCCCTGAAATTCAAAAACAATGGAATTGATCCTCAACTTTGAGAGTGTTAGCCCTTTGCTGAAATGTGTGCTCTTTACCTGCATAGACACGTTTACTCTAATAGCCCAACGACAAGTCTTTAAGAAATTTCAAATTAAGAGCCTACCCATTTTCCCTACATAGCACTGTTGATCTGATGTTGGGGGAGTTGGATACGTGAAATTAGTACTGTATGACAGCAATTCCATTTAGCCGGAAGGTAAGAGGACATTTTTACAACAATGTTACTGTCACCTGTTGTTCATGAAACAAATAAAATTTGAGTTAAGATGTTAGAACTTTTAGACACTAATAAGCCTTAGTTAGAGAGGAGCTAAATTAATTGGTGGAGAAAGGATGCATGTTCGTCAGTGCAACTAAACAACATCTGCATATTTTTTAAAAATTGGTTAGCCATAGAAGCCTTAACTCTTCTGTTTAGGTCAATGGAAACACTTGCAAACTGTAAGAATATGGATGGGTCATCTCGGCTGACCGTCGACCTACCACTGATATTGAGGAAGCATTGAAAATCATAGATATAGTAACTGTTTCAATAAGGGCTAAAGAAATGTTTCTTTTGTCACTTCACACAGGTAGGAATTAATATTATAACATTTGATACTTTAACATCATGGTACTTGATGGCAATCATCCACAAATTGCACAGCTCTGAATTGCTAAACTTGTAAAACCTAAAATGTGTGTGTATGTGTAGAGCCAATAACTCTAAACCTGCAAGTGACTGTCATAAGACCCATGGAAAGACACTATACAACACTATATAAAGAAGACACCATATAAGGAAAAAAAATAGAATACACATTTATGATTGGAAGATGTCCAGACTGTCTAGGGATTTGAGGACTAATGGTTGGCTAAATGACCATTGCCTTGACCGTCTCTGTATTCTGTCATGCAAGACCTTGTTGACCATATTCCCATTGAGAATGCTATAACATCTACTGAAAGGAACTTCTTCAATAGGCATGCTAATAAAGACATTCACCCCTGACTTTCTGATTTTATGATTTACAGATCTAAAGAGGACAACGGCTAACAGAATGCAGACCATGGAGATAGAAGATAGTTGTCAAAACACAGATCCAACAAAGCAAACAGGACCCCTGGTTTCATGAATTTGGATGAAGCTAAAAATGCTAACTCCACACTGGGACAGAAGTAAAGTAATATGACACCATGGGCCTTCTGACACAACCCAAGGAAAGGGGATGTCTGATTTTAGGTGGAAATATCCCTTTATGTACACAGTAAAATACTGATATTTGAACAACCTCATCTGAAATTGATTCACGATTGGATTTTAAGCATTATAATAACAACAAGTAGTTTTGTTCAATGTGTACCTTATACATTATTATTCTTTATATTTGATTTTAAGCATTATAATAACAAGTAGCTTTGTTCAATGTGTACCTTATATATTATTATTCTTTATTTAAAAAAAAAACAAAATCATCAGATCAAGGGAAAACAATATTTTATTATTCCTTTTTACAAAACATGTCAAAATTGAACCAAACCTCAATAAATAAATCTAATATAGACCTGCAGGCAGCAAATTACCATAAATATAACCTAACTCTTACAATTTTAAACATTAAATCAGCATTTAGAGGCAAAAGGGCCCTTGTTTTTTTTTGCTGCTCAAGTACAAAGAGTGCTCTAGTACAAAGTGATTTAGTATGTACGCTTAAAATGACAGCCTGTAATGAAATGTGTTTGTCATGCATGTAGTGCAACTTGCACTTGAATGTTCTGATCAAAACTGCAGTTCTTATGTACGGTATGTGCAACTCGATGACCAAGATGAACACGGTAAGGTTTAGTAAGGTTTTGAGGGACACATAAAAAAACAGAATCAAAAGGAAATCATAGAAAAGAGTCAGTCACATGCCTGTGTATTTATTTGATGATGTAAAAACTTAAGAGCAGCTGTAATCTGATTTACACTTGGATAAAGTAGCCATCCTCTTGTATTGATTAAGTTGGCTGACAAATCAGTGCAACAATTAAGATGTTTAAAAAAATGTGAGTGTAGATCAGCGGCTGCAGTTTATGTAAGCATAGGTATGTCTAATTCATCTTTTGATCACCTGCAACAGTGGAAGATGGAGTTCAATACAACCCCCTTGTCCATCCATATTGACATGTGTTAATTCACATTTATCCAAATTTCAATGCCAATCAAAAGCAGCTTAGTAAACCTTATAGTATTTAATCTGTCTACCTTTTCAGGCACATTACGTTCAGCCAAAATAAAGGATAAAATGAAGGCTTATCAAACTAAAACTAACAAAGAACATAATTATCATGAAAAGAACAGTACATTTCTGAGAATGGTACAATTTATTACATTCAACTTTAACTTTCTATGCCAAACTATCTAAATAAATGTTTCAAATGACAGAACCACTAACAATGGACAATGAGCCAAACAAAAATTAAGCTTTCCAAGTATGGTCTTGACAAACCAGTAAATGTCATTGATATCTCTGAATAAAGGTTTTAGTCCCTAGTTTGGCCTGATGATAGGGCATCTGAATTATTACAAATATTTGATGGCACAGAAACAGCAGCTGCAAAAATGTATTTGAAGAATAACTGGTTACAACCAAAGTATCATTATAAAATATTGCTGAACTCCAGATTTGTTGTTTGTCTAAAAAGATATAAAGTATTAATAAAAAAGAACAATTACGTCTTGAGAGGGACTCAGACCATTGTAAACTGCACTTTTGTCTTTTGAGTTCTGCTCCAAACATTGGAACATTCCAAAGCTCAAAAATATTTGATTCTGCGCCAATATAATTTAATACTCAGAGCGTAAATATGTCCAGAAATACTCAGAGCGTAAATCTGTCCAGAATCAATCACGATTGGTTGAGGGCTGTCCCATGTCCCACTAAATGCTGTCATTCTGATCAATAACACAAAAAAGTGTTGTTACTGGATTGATTGTAGCTGAAGCTGGAAATTAACACATTAAAAAAGAAGCAACTGAGAAAATTGAATGGGATCCAATGATCAATAACCACATTTTAGTATTCACTTTCTGAATAAGTAATGCTGAAGCTTCCTATGATGGCATTTTATAATTAAACAAATGTGATGGATATTTTTTTAACAGATTACATGTCTACAATGTTTTACATGAATGCAGTTGGGTTCAGGGTATGTCATCTATGCCAATCAGCAGTTAATTTTAACTCATTCCATAAGCCACTACTAAAAAAACGGTAAATACAAATGCAGTTATGTCAATTCAGTGTAATGTCACATACCAAACAATCAGACAGAAAGACAGACAGACAAGTACAGTACATAAAAGTAGCATGCACATTCTCTCAATCTATATGACTATATGTGGAATGCCCCTCTTTACCTGGTGAATGCCTCTCTTTACCTCGTTGTTTCCAGGGCTTTACAACATTAACCACACCGCAGTATGAATTCTGAGGATTATTTCAGAAACCTTTACAATACAAAGTAACATTTAAATCCCACTGACATGATTTTTCAATAGTATAAAGACCCACGTGATGAGAACTGAGAATTTACAGCTGATCTTTGAAGATATTCTTCAGTGTTTGCCTTTTAGATGCCTCCAGTTCACAACACACTGTATATGTGTTTTAAACGGATAAAAAAAAGGAATTCAAAGTGTTGGTGATGTCATGGAAAGTACTACAATGTCAAAACAGTAAAGTACCCTTTGAAATAGGTGGATGGTGTGCAGGTAACAATTTAACAGTGGATATATTATGTTTACATTATAAAACATCTGTTAGGGTCACTAAAAGGCGCAGAACAGCTAAATACAAAGACAATACAAATCAAGACGCACACAACTGGCTCTAGGGTCATGAGATGCAGTGAAGAATGACGGGTGGAAATGTAAATATGCCACATTTAGTAAGCTTAAAACAGGTAAGGAACAGATAAGAGGGAAAGGTGAAGGAAAGAAATAGAAAATGTGAACAAAATAAAACAAGATTGTGCAATTTTGCACAATAGGGAAAGTTTTCTAGTTTTTAGTCTCCATGTTATAGTACTCCTGTTTACTGATAATGCATGCATATGGACTTGATAATGCACTTGGTAAAAACAAGTAAAAAATGTAGAGCATCCAAAACCTATTTCTTTAAAAAGTGCTTCCTTTCACTTGAATCAGCAATATTCCTTCTACAAATGCATCACTTTAGTTTGCTTGCCAACAACCAACAACATTACTCATTAACATTCAGACGGAATTCCATTAATTTTTTTCTTCTTTTATTGTTTTCCTCTTTTTTAAACGTTTTGTTTACTATCCTGACAAGGAACTACAAGATTGAAACGGCAAAACTAATCTCTGACCCAGCAAAAAAAAAAGAAATGAAACAATTATCCTAAGCATTCTGCATGCTGATATACTATTTTACTCTTTACAGTACAATGAACAAAAAGTCATTTTTTTTCCTGCTTAGTTTTAGAAATAACCTTCTTAGCTGCGGCTAAAGCTAAACTGTCAAGTGCTAAGTGAATTTGAGGAGCCAGTAAGTTCAGTGGGAGTGTTGGGAGACAGTTGCTGCCATTAGCTTCTCTTAGTAGGATCAGATTTGGGCTTCAGGATGTTGTCATGGATGAAGGGTCATTCCACATGGCGGCCACATCCCTGAACCTATCATTGGAAAAGTGGGAAAGAAATAGCCATTAGTTTCTCTCCAACTGCTTTTTAGCATGCCAAACCCAAAAGAAAAATTCACAAAAAATAATGCCACAAGTATTAGTAAGGGACAAAAATGCTGTGCTGTACCCCTGACACTGGGTCATTTAAGCAGCCCAAGATACTTTTAAGAAACTTCAGATTTCCAGGAAGGTATGCCAAACTAGAGTAAATAGCAAAAAGCAATTTATTTTGTTTTGTGATAATGAATCATAGCGGTTTCGGAGGACACCAGGCAGAAGGAGAAAGAAAACAGCATGAGGGAAACGTATAAATGAAAAATGTGCTCTTCAGTATTGCACTGCTCATGTCCTGGCTATGTTGCCTCAGGCAGAAGATGCAATGAACCAATAGTAGGGTCCCCTCTATTAAAAAAGGTCAATGGACTTTGTGCTAAGACAAGCTCTCTATCCCAAATTGCACCCTATTCCCTATATATATTTAGGGATGCCATTTGGGATTCACACAGTGAGCAAATCCTCAGTAATAGCCTGTAATAATGTGATTAATTGTGTGGTGAGAACAAGAACATTTGTCCACAGATGATTAAGATGAACAGAAATGACTGTATGAAATACATAATTCAAACACTGAGCTATATTTAATGCTCCAAAAATGAGGGAGAGTTGGGTTGCAGAACACATTATGAGCGATCTTGGACCATTTCTTTATCCTTTCAGATCCTTCGTATGCGCTTACAGACCTCCATCTTCAATTCAAAACACAGGTTTCATTGGGTTTCACAAATTCAGACAGAAAACACCATGTACTGTATGGGTTAATTGGAGAACTTATGTACAGCCTTGTACATGCAAGTCTTGGCATTAGGTTCTGCTCCTATAGGGTAACTCATTGCCATCAAATGATCATGTATACGATACTACCACAATAACATACCTTTGATATTAATTATGCAATTCCCATGGCAATGAGCAAAGTACTCAGTACTGATCCCCCCCAGAAGGAACACAGAATCTAACAGGTGGAGGCAGAGGTGGTGGGTCGACGTGCACCGCATGCTAGTACAAGCTCAACATCCGACTGAGTGAGTACCCTGATATTTATATAGACAGGTTTACAATCTGACATGTGATAAGAGCGATCCTGCATCAGCTGATGCGTTGCTGACCAAGTACCACTCAGGTTTTCTGGCTGAACTGGCTCACATTAGCATATTATTGGCATATAAATGGGCTAGCACCACCCTTAGCATAGGGCTAGCTGGCCCTGCTCTGGAGCAGGGTTAGCTCGACTTTTCAGGGCTAGCCCCAGAAACTCAGTGACAAAATTTCCAGTGTGAAACGGGATCAAGAACAAAATTATGGAACGTATATTGTCCAATCACAAAAGCTGTGCTCTTGACTTAAGCCGCCACGAATAGTTACACTGTATTTCTGTTTCGGTCCATTCACTCGGTAAACTCGTTTTAGTATACCAGCTTTATCTTAGCGAAATAATTACTGCCGCTTGATTGTTACGCAAATATGTCGAAAGAATAAAGGTCGACTAGTAACGTTCATAGTTTCTCGTCACTGTTCTTCGCTTTCTTTGCATAGTTTTAACCAAGCTGATAAAACAAATCCCGACAGGGTGGGCGATCAACTGAGAGAAATGAGTGTCAGTGATGTAAAATAGCATTACCGTACATACACACTGTCCGCTCGCTAGAGCTACAAAGAGGCACACTCTCATTCATTTCCAACAAGAGCTGGCGAATCATGGTGACAGCGGGCGGAGCTACTCTCTGAGCCAAAATCTCCCAGCGACAGTTGAGAAATGTTCAACTTCATGCTAATTTCCAGTGAGTGGGCAGTGACAGTGAGTGGGCAGTGACTATCAATGGCAGGGCAGATATTCTCTGCATTTTGAAGCCCCTAATTTTTTCTACTCACTGGTGTGGGGCAATAGCATTAAGATAAGATGCAAGTCTGCTAGAGGCTAAGTAGAACTAAGAAACATTGTGCCTGCATTAGAGGAGGGGGTGACAGGATCCTTATCTCACTAGAATAGTTGGGAGCAAGAACAGACCGTTTGGTATGTGGTAGTAAATGGGCAGAATGCCAAATAAGGGAAAAGACGCTGGAGCTAGAAGTCGATTGGTTGGAATAACAACAGGGAAATCCGAAGACGGCAGCTGCCATGAGAAGATGTGTTAAACAACGTATATCTTACCCATATATGGTATGAACCCCTCCCTGAACCAGAAAAGTAGTAAAAACGGGAAAATCTAGGGTAGGGGGCTCATGCTATAAGAACTGTGTGTGCTGTGATTGTGTCAGACTCTGTTGGACTGAATGCCACACTGTCTCCAGATATATCTGTATGAATAAAGATAATTGCCGGCACTGCGATTTTGTCTCCTCTTAATCTCTTCTCATTAACCAACTCGGGGAAGTACTTTAGGTCGGTACT
>JACXGI010018249.1:0-13473 GCA_016801175.1 Esox masquinongy | reverse complement strand
CACACACACACACACACACACACACACACACACACACACACACACACACACACACACACACACACACACACACACACACACACACACACACACACACAGGCACATACTGTGAATAGGGCTGTTGTGTTCATCTCCGGGAATCCACGTCAGTTGGACACTCTTAGGCTTCATATCAGTCAGCTCCAGGTCAGTGGGAGGTTCTGGATATTCTGGAGGCACACACATTCACACACACACACACACACACACGGTTCAGACCCAGAACACACTCCTGGAATTCCCAACACATCAACATGCCACATGAGGACCAGAAACAGTGAAATACAGCAGGAGAACATCTCTTATTTTGATACAGAAAGGACCAGAGAGCTGGATGGAAATGGAACACTTGTAAAGGGACCCCACTGTGCAATGGGGAACACCAAGCAGTTCAACAAACACATCTGAGCAATAAAGGCCCCGGTAATTACTTTACAGACGTGTTGTCATGAGCTGCCCTGCTGATGCTTTCATTCAACAGCACATGCACACAAAAAAAATCAGGCTACCACATTTTGGGCAGAAAAGAATCAGCAAATGGATTTCAATATAAAGAACGAATGTTACGAGAAACAACAGGAAATGTAAAAGACGGTGGTTAAATTAGAACGAAGGTCCTTCGGCCCCTGGTGATGACACAAACTAAAACAACAGAGACACACATCTGCGAGCAAGCATAGCATGCTAGATTATACAGCCCCAGCCCCAACCCAACACCCCCACTCCAAAACACACACTCACACACACACACACAGACACACACACAGACACACAAAGAATCTTAATGGGACTGGGAGCACGGATGGGCGAACATTAAGTTCTGCAAGTTTACCGTAGACAACGGCTGGAGTTGGAGTGACCTCTGCCAATAACGAGGAGTCACGAGGAGTCAGGAGTAAGGAGGAGTAAGGAGGGTTTGCAGTTAGTCGATAGTGATACAACACAGGACTAAGGCTGGGAACCCAGACAGACACCCAACAGACACCCAACAGACACCTAACAGACAGTAATACGGCAGTAACGCAGAGCAGGTCAAAATGGATAAAATACAAAAGACCCTCAACAGAGAAACTAAACCGACAACAGTGATGCCCGGCAGCATGTAAAGGGGTGTGTATTAGTGGACATTCCGACTATGGTTAGGGTGGCGCTGTATTAGGGGACCTACCGACTACAGTTAGGGTGGCGCTGGCTGAATCCTGGTCCAGAGTGGTGTTCATGATGCAGGTGTAGGTC
The DNA here is from genome assembly GCA_016801175.1 of Esox masquinongy. Taxonomy (NCBI): domain Eukaryota; kingdom Metazoa; phylum Chordata; class Actinopteri; order Esociformes; family Esocidae; genus Esox; species Esox masquinongy. Next base: position 12,198 of record JACXGI010018249.1, on the reverse strand, counting down.
CCCGCATCCTCCTCCGTCACCTCCATTATGGTCAGGCTGTCAGAGTCCACCACAAACCTGACCACACGGAGACACAGTCGGTCAGCGTGGGTTTCCGTGACAGGATTTAATCGCTCGACCGAACAGAGGAACAGACAGCCACAACGCCACACGGAGCAGGAGGCAGCTTAGCGTGCAGTAACATTTCCACACGTCCTCCTTCTAATCTGAGACTCATTAAAGACTCGGAACAACTGACTCTCGGGTTAGTCGAAGATATCAATTGATCAGACGGTTAACGGGTAAATGAGACCCTGTCTGAACAGCACACACACCTCTCGTCATCCGGAAGCTCTCCGCCGTCTTTGAGCCAGGTCATGGTGGGGATGAGGGTTGGGTCGTGTTTCACTTTACACTCAAACATCACATCCCTGCTCCTCTGCACCACCTTGTACTCCGGCTGCTTCAGGATCCGGGTGGGCTCTGGGGGAGATGGGGGGGAGACTGGAGTCACTACAATCAAAAACAGCACTACAAGACGCAGAGCAACAGCCGGTTAACAGTTGTCCTACGTTATTCATGAAGAAACGCCCTTCAGAATGTCAGACAGAATAAGCAGGATTATACAAAATATATTCAGTAAAAAAAAGCTAAAGAAGTATAGCAGGAGATGTGATGGAGACTTGACAGCTGCCAGCTCCGCAGTGCTACAGGGCCTTTGAAAATGATGAAAGACAAAGACACAGAAACAGGGAGGCATGGTCTCTAAACTACGACGGACAGATGAGAGGTTCAGAGTCTGACCTTTGACCTCCAGGTAGACGTGATTCTCAGAGATGCCCAGAGAGTTGCGCGCAACACAGGTGTACTTCCCACTGTTGACGGCCTGGGCCACATGAATCTCCAGACCGCCATTCACATGCAGAATATACGGGTCCCCTTCCAGGGTGCCGGACTTCCTGTCCTTGAACCTGACAGGGATCAGGGAAACCATCATTTGGAACACTGTGGAACACCTTTCTCCCACCTCAACAGAGAAACTAAACCGACAACAGTGATGCCCGGCAGCATGTAAAGGGTTGTGTATTAGTGTATTAGTGGATCAGGGAAACCATCATTTGGAACACTGTGGAACACCTTTCTCCCACCTTTCTGTGCTCTCATCATGGGCTCATCAGAAGTAGAATTTATTGCCGTATCGGTTAACAAAAGTAAAGTCTAACTCACCAGGTGATTTTTGGAACGGGCGATCCGAAGGCAGAGCAGTCCAGTAAGGCACGACTGTTCCTGATCACCTGGTAGACCTTGTTGGCCGGGGTCAGTACTCTTGGTGCTTCAGCTAAAGAGATACAGTATAATAGTAATTTTTAGAAAATGATATGATTCATTAATTCTTCTTTATTAATTCTACAGACTAGCTGTTTAAATGAAGACTACCATATTGATTTCATAAATAATTATTGTCATTAGATTTTTTCAGTCTATCTGAATAAAAACTCTGAGAAACACTAGGGTTGATAACTTCATGATTTTCCAACAAAAGCTGAGTTCTAAGTTCAAGTGTTTGTTGACTCACAAAGAACGTTTACGAAGGCATTAGCTAGCAGATATCCATATTCATTGGAGACGTTGCATTGGTAGACAGCACTAGATCCAGTCTGGACTTCTGCAAACATGATGGCGTCACCCTCCACCTTCCGACTAGGGTCCCTTGGTGAATCTAGGAAAGAGTAAAAAAACATGTCCGAACTGTTTACAACATGTTTACATTTTAGCTATTTAGCAGACGCTCAAGCTCTTATACACTACCGCTCGAAAGTTTTAGAACACCCCATATTTCCAGTTTATATTGTAATTTAAGCAGATCAAGTCAAGCAAATAACCTGAAATGGTACTGAAGCGTTAAACTGCCAGAGGTTAAAAAAAAAGTTTAGGTTACCAAAAACTGAAAAACAACGTACATTTCAGAATTATAAAAAAGCTTTTTTTTCAGGGAACAAGTAGTAATGGGTGAACAACTTACAGCTGTTAGAAGTAAATTAAGCCTTGAAAGTTGATGCTAACAATTCCTAATCAACTTCTGTTGATTACTTACAAACCCTCTATTTGTATAAAAGCCGTGATAGAACTGTATTATTACACCCTCTTAAGCATGATTTGGACACGTTTGTACTGTAGGAAGTAGTATATTGCTATCATAATGGTGAGAAAAAGGCCATTAATAACCCTTAAAACCCTTAAAAGTATAGGTCTTTCCTTGCAAAGAAAGCCAGGGTGTCAGTGAGTACATTTTCCAACACCATCAAAAGGCACTTGAAAACAGGAGGAAACTCTGACAGGAAGAGGTAGGGCAGACCCAAAGCCACAACAGAGTCAGAAGAAAAGTTTCTGAGTCTACAGTGGCGGCTCACAGGACAACAGCTTCAAGAACAGTTTCACACTGCTCAAATTAATCAAGACTCAGTTTCAACTGTGAAGACTTCAAGCTGCAGGTTTGACAGGTCAAGTGGCAGTAAGAAAGCCATTGCCAAGATGGCAAAATAAGAAAAAGAGGCTAGCCTGTGCCATGAAGCACCACCAATGTAATCTTTGGTTCATTACACAGGGTTTTTGACACCAACTGTCAAACATGGAGGAGGAAGCGTGATGGTCTGCGGCTCTTTGCTGGATCCAAAGTCGGCAACTTGCACAAAGTGAGTGGCACCATGAACTAAAAGGTCCACCACAGCATTTTGCACCATGCAATACCCTCTGGTATATGTCTAGTTGGTCAGGGGCTCATCCAACAGCAAGATAATGACCCAAAACATATCTCCATGCTATGTCAGAACTACCTTAGAAGACAAGAACGAGATGGTAGGCTTCAAATTATGGAATGTCTAGCACAGTTTTCAGACTTAAACCCAATTAAGCTGGTTTGTGATGAACTGGGCAGAAGAGCGAAAGCAAAGCAACCTACAAGTACATCACATTTCTGGAAACTTGAAACAGGGTTGGGATGAACATTCTGAATAATACTGGATTTCCATTGTAAAAAGAATGCCATGAGTGTGTTCAGATATTATGTCTGTTATTTGTCATTTTTGTCTCCAATTGTATATTCCACTTTAATTTCAGAGTACATTAAAATTTAAGGTATTAAACTGTGTGAATTTCAATATAAACTGAAAAAATGGCTGTGTTCTAAAGTTTTTGACCAACATACAGTCAGCAAACCAGAATTTTGTCAGAATATCTTGGCAGGACCTTGACAAACTGCCACAATTACTTCATGTTGGTAATCACATTGGTAACCTAAGCAGTGTCTGTTCCAAAGCCTGTCAGCCAACACTGAGAACTCACTCTCTATGGGGATTCCGTTCATGGCCCAGGTGATGGTGGGTTTGGGTGTTCCACTGGCCCGGCAGATCAGGATCCCGTTCTCTCTGGGGGCCAGCACCAGGTTCCTGGGGACACTGATCCAGTAGGGGGCCGCTGGGAAGGGTGGAACAGGTCACATGATTGATTAAAGGACCAACATGGAGGTTTAGAAGTTGCTGGTGCTTCAACCTTTCATTGTTACTTGAATACTGGTTAATGTGATCTGTTGATGTTTTTTTTCCGTAAAAGTACTGTAATTGAGTTTACAACATGTACAAACAAACAATGTTATGGCATGAATATTATTAATGTAACAAGACTAAACGGTTGAAAAAGGTTGCCAAGCAAGAGTCAGCAGAAAAGCCACAGGGAACAATACTGAAAGGAAGGCGCTTAATGACCGAACCCTCTGCTACACTGTTTCAAAATCCAAAGGGCAGAGTGATGGACAGCAGGGAAGCTCAGAAGACTTTAGGGCTTAGTCAGCCTCGATTTCTGACCCGTTTCAGCGCCGCTCCTCGCATTGCTTTTTTTGTGGAGTCACTGAACCAACTGGACAGTGAAAGATTGACGGGGCGGTTGGGAGGAGGGGGGTGGGTCAGGAAGACAGCGGGTCCCCTTGTAACCCCTGTCCACTCTGAACCATCAGGCACTGACTGACTGGTGCGCAGCCCGCCAGAGGCAGCGTGACCAACCTCTGACGGTGACATGGAAGGTGTGGTGCACGGAGCCCAGGGGGTTCTGCCCGGTGCAACGGTACTCCCCGACGTCCGCCTCCGACACGTTCTCGATTCGCAGAGTCTTCTGGAATTGCAAGATGGAGGTCCGCGAGGCGGGAAACTCCCCGCTCACCTTCATCCATGAAACCTCTGGGGTTGGACTGGAGGAGGAGACGCAGAGGCAGAGGAGCGAGGAGAGAGAAAAACAAAAAAGAGAGGAAAAAAGAGAGTTCATTTCCCATTGCACTGGGTCAGAAAACGGCACAATCGCTTCATTATGCAGGTTAGTACGAACACATTTTAGAGTTAACCACATTTACATGGTGTCAACCATGTACTCACAGGCCTTCAGCGATGCACTCCAACTCCAGGACATCGCCTCTAAGCACCATCTTGGAGCTGCTGGAGCCCGAGGGGATGAGAAAGGTGGGTTTCCTCTCACCCGTCGAGCCATCTGCAGTCATAGTGGATGGCATCAGAGGAAGTTACCTATCAACCTTATGGGATACCGTTCTGCATATTCTATTTCTATGGCTTTACCAACGTGGGGGCTCAGTGTTCATCGACCAAGAACCAGCGGGGGGGCGTTTAAAGGGGATTTGTGTTTAAGCTGACATCAGCGTTAATAGTGAATGTCATCTCCACAAGTGTAGAGGAAATTGCCTTTTTATGTGTTGGAATGAATCTCAACCAATCATCACTCACTTCGTTTGTGTAATTTTGTGTAGAGCCACACTTTTCTAAGAGGTGGTGGATATCTTTAGAACATTGTCTGTTTTCCATATATATTATATATATACATCTCCGGAAAAAATTAAGAGACCACTGTACCTTTGTCTTTCCTTTCCAAAAAAGTCGAAAAGCAAGGTTTTGAGTGAGGAACAGAAGGGTTAAAATTAAGAGACCACTGCAAATTCAACGCTTCTGTTCCTCACTCAAAACTTTCCTTTTCAACTTTTTTGGAAAGGGAAAGAAAAAGGTGCAGCGGTCTCTTAATTTTTTCCAGAGCTGTATATATATATAGAGCTGTATATATATATACAGAGATGAACGAGATATATATATATACACAGCTCTGGAAAAAAAAATATTATATATATATATATATTACAAATAAACACTTACTATCCAAATAAATGGCTTTAGTTCAACCTACGACTTTTGCACAGTACTGTAGCTGCAGTCATGAGGTTTGGTAATGTTCACACATAAGACTGGACTCTCTTTTCTCTGACTAACCTGTATGTAGTCACGCTAGATTTGTTACTGACAATATCTACACATGACTCACATCTTCAGAGTGACAGACAGACAGACAGAATGAGAAACAAACTGAGAGGAAATTAAATCCAGAAGAGATGGAGGAGAGGTTTTAAAAGTGTATTGGGAGGAAAGGATTAAGGTTGGCAGGGAGAAGGGAACAGAATAGCTTTGTGCTGTGCTGGTCGTGGGTTGGAACATTGGCAGTTATAAATCTGTCAATCGGTTTTCACTTTAACACAGGCAAAGCTTTTCAGAAGCAGCCTACTGAGTAGAACCCCATTTTAATTTACAAGATATCAGGCAGGTAATGGAGGAACCCTGATGCAATGGTTCTTTTTACTAAGTTAAAATTATGTTAATCGCTAGTTGCCATGGAATATAGTCTTTCACAAAATGTTAGTTAAAGAAGCAAAAATCTGAAATTGGGACATGGTTAAGATTGAGTTCCAGCACTGGTTTAACACAATTAGCAAAGGAATCACTAGGGTGATCTGTAAATGTTAGTGTGGTTGATTGGTAGTATAGGTCGATTGTTATGGTAAGGAACATTTTATTGGGGAAAGGGGTTACTAGTTGACTTCTACAGGAGGGAATCACCACTTGGGGGAGTCAAAACTCACCACTAAAAAAATCAGTTTCATTGTACAAAGCAGCAACAGTCTCATTGAATGTATCCACTGTAACACAACAGAAAATAATCAAACGTGCCACAAGCTGAAAACATGTAAGACAGTCGCTGGACAAAATAAACATAAACTCTACTACTGTTTAATTTATTTCTAAAACTTTAAGAACAGTGAAAATATTTAAATTAGTATTTGAATCCAGGTCTAGAATGCTTGAATGCTTGAATGAAACAGTAAACAGGACATTATGCTGGGTGGATGACTGGTTAAATCATAAGTAAAGAAGAGGTGGTCATCAACCAGATCTGATAATCTAAAGCCTGGACATTGTGGCATAACAGCAGTGGTAAAAAATAAAATGTATGACAAGGACTTCTGTGTTTACAGTCAAAGAGTGTATGACAAGGCCTTCTGGGTTTATAGCCAATCAGGGCATGATTAGGCCTTCTGTGTTCACAGTCAAAGAGTGTATGATAAGGCCTTCTGGGTTTATTGCCAATCAAGGCATGATAAAGCCTCCTGGGTTCACAGCCAGTCAGGGCATGATAAGGCCTTCTGTGTTTATAGCCAATCAGGGCATGATTAGGCCTTCTGTGTTTACAGTAGAACAGAAAACAGAAACCCCACAGAATCAGCTAACCAGATGGTGGCTGGCTGCATTGCACATAGAACAGTCTAGGATGTCATTTGACATGTGCCTCTTCCTAATGATGTCTGGAAATTGGAAACATCTAGGTTTGGATCGGAGAGAGAAAAACAGTTTCCGTCATACGCAAACTGATATAAACACACACACACACACACGCACAAGCACTCATACCGTAAGCACCAAATGGCACATGCAGAAGTAGACCCAGAAATTCACTTACAGTCAAGAACCATGACGGTGATGGGCTGTTTCTGCTGGATGGTCTGTGTGTGGGGGAAGCGAGCGTAACAGATGTAGTCTTTCCGGGTGTCCTCCGCCAGGACATTGGAGAAGTACAGGTCTCCGTTCAAGCCCTGGGAAACACGGCTGCTCTGAGGCAGTCTCTGGAAGTCTGGGAGTGGACAGTTCATGGAAATGACAGTGGGCAGCAATGTTGAGGCTTTAGCTGATGTCTGATTTAATTTAATTAGTTACATGCGTAGAGCCCGAAGAGAAACACAACAGACTAATCTACGATTTTCCCATCCAGGAAGAGCAGACGGAAAGGACGGGGCTGTAGGTAGACCAACAGTTAGAGCTTCTGATCAGTAACCCAAAAGTTAAATCAGAGTCGGCAAGGTGAACATTTTGTCCCTGAACAGGGCAGTTAACACTAACTGTTCCCCAGGTCATTGCTGTGAATGAGGTGCACTCTATAATGCATGAATGCTACAATAAAGTTAAAAAAGGTCTTGTTAACAAGGTTTGTGTTCTGCATATACGTAGCTGACAGGCTATGGACCATAAAGATCTAACATCAGAGTCAATGTAACATGAAACTTACTGTTGTTCATCCAGAATATGATGGGCGGGGGCAAGCCGGCAGGGGGCCGGCATTCTAGCACCAGAGACACGCCTTCTTGGACCACAATTGGCGGATTCCTCTCCTTCGACCACAAGGGGGACCCTGTGGGAAAACACGGCATTGGCTAGTCCCACATGATGAAGAAGTCACCTGACAGTATGTGCCTTCCACATTCTACGATGCCACTAGAAAAGACAGACTGAGTATGGGGCTAATGAAAGAACTATAAATAAAGGGAAAGGATTCCTCCCAGGAATAAATGGAAGGAGCATGGAAGGAGTGAGGCAATGATAAATGGATCTACATTGGATTAACAATCCTGTTTCTAAAAAAGTTGGGACGCTGTGTGAAATGGAAATAAAAACAAACTGCAGTGATGTGCAGATCATTTTTACCCTATATTCAATAGAAAATCGTACAAATAATGTACTGGCTCCACAGTAAAAGAGTCTGGGTGCTAAACTGGCCTGCCTGCAGTCCAGACCTGTCACACATTGAGAACATTTGGCGCATTATGAAACGAAAAATAAGACAAAGGAGACCCCAAACTGTTGAGCAGCTGCAATCCCATATCGAGCAAGAATGGAAATACATTTCACTTTCAAAAATCAGCAATTGGTCTCTTCAATTTCCAAACGCTCACAGTGTGTTGTTAAAAGAAGAGGAGATGCAACACAGTAATTAACATGCCCCTGTCCCAACTTTTTTGAAACGCGTCGCTGGCATCAAATTCAAAAGGGGAATGTATTTTTCTCTGGTTCAACATTTGATAGGTTGTCTTTGTCCTATTTCCAATTAAATATAGGGATTAAATGATTTGCACACCATTGCATTGTGTTTTTATTTGCATTTTACGCAACGTCCCAACGTTTTTGGAAACAGGGTTGTAGTTCTGGTTACTAAAATGTATCAGGTTAGAGGTAAAAACAAAGGAATGTGTCCCGAGAGAGGTTAGTAGCCAGCGTCTTCCCACATGCCACCTTTACCTTCCATGATGAGAGCATTGATGATGGACTGTACATCTTATTAGTATACAGGAGAGAGAGGAAATACATATTGAATGGTCACAAATCAAGGAGACAGAATGAGCAATAGGAAACTGGAGGGAGTTAACATGATACACAAGTATGAAATGAGTAAGCGTTGAGTAACCTAGGAGGAAAAGATTTGGGCAATATAAAGAGAGGACAAAAAAGAGCGTGTGAATGAGGCTGAAAGAGACAGACAGAAAGTTATCCGGTTATGTTTACTGGACTGTCTGATGACGATGTTGTTGGACACCGCAGTCCCATGTTCGTTCCTAGCAGTACACTGGTAGACCCCCTCGTAGGTCTCCGCCTTCTCCCCACTGATGTCCACCACCAGGGTCCCAGAGCGGGGTCTCATCGTCACCTTGGGGTCCTGGTCGATGTCGAAGTGGGTCCCATTCCTGGTCCACGAGAAGCTGCCATGGGAGTTAAATCAGTGTTAGGAAAAATCTTTGGACTGCCATCAGGGTACATTTTTTAATGCTTCTTTCCATCCTCTGTCATTTGGCACAAGAATGACCGGTACAACAATTGTGTGCGTGTGTGTGCTTGTACCTAGGATGCGGCTTTCCCTTGGCGTCGCAGTGAATGACGATGTTCTCCCGAGGGTCAATGATGTAATCTTTAGGCGACTGGTGAGTTATGGTGGGCGGCTGCGGCACTATGGCAAGCACAGAGGTACATTCAGGTCACTCATTGGCCTTCCTGCACAACTAAGCTGTTTTCTATTGCTATTGATCAAGCACATATCGAACGGCGCCATGACATGCAGGTCTGGGCCGGCTCAATACACCAAAATCCCATCAGGCCATATTGCTGACCGTAACATAAAGATCAAGCTATTTCAGTTGAATGGCAGGAATGTGAAAGCATGCAGTGAAACCGAAGAATAGGTCTATATGTCTTGCTTTATATTCATCTTTCTTCAAGTGAATTTATGTCTGAAGTATAAGATGATTGATATACTGTTTAAAAGAACTGATGCAGGAAATCATGCTGTTGGTGCCATGTGGGAAATGGTCCCACTAAATCACGGCAAAATCACATCACAAAAGGAGCAAACGGATGAGGCACAAGAGCATTGCATGCAGATTCAACCAACACTCAAAATCCAATCATATCCACAAGGGTGAGCGCAAAACCATAATCAAACAGACAGAGCAACAAATAAAATGTAAAAAGGTATTAAAATGCACAACACAAAGTGCTCAAGCCGAACGGTCTCCGTGGTCACACTTAATCGACAAAGGACTGGTGGCAGAACTTACATCCCTCCAGAACTTTAGCTTTCCCCCAAGAATCAGCAGAAATGGTTAACAAACCACCAGGGGTAAAGAGGACCAGATATTAGTGGTGAAAGCAGGAGGAAACTGCTTCAGTTATTCTACTGAGGATAAAAGGTTGATTCGTTTCCAGGTTTCAAACATTACTCACACAATACCGTTTTAATTCCAGTTTCCACATTATGACTAAATTCCATATCAAAATCTATTTGAGAGTATGGTGTGACTTTGAAAGTGAGAGAGAAGGAAGGAAAGACGCAGAGAGAGGGCTAGACGGAAAGACACTGAGAGAGAGTTAGAAAGACAGAGAAGGTTAGAAGGAAAGACAGAGAGAGGGTTAGAAGGAAAGACAGAGAGAGAGTGTTAGAAGGAAAGACAGAGAGAAGGTTAGAAGGAAAGACAGAGAGAGAGTGTTAGAAGGAAAGACAGAGAGAAGGTTAGAAGGAAAGACAGAGAGAGAGTGTTAGAAGGAAAGACAGAGAGAAGGTTAGAAGGAAAGACAGAGAGAGGGTTAGAAGGAAAGACAGAGAGAGGGTTAGAAGGAAAGACAGAGAGAGACTTAGAGGAAAGACAGAGAGAGAGAGTTAGAAGGAAAGTCAGAGAGAGAGGGTTAGAAGGAAAAACAGAGAGAGGGTTAGAAGGAAAGACAGAGAGAGTTAGAATGACAGAGAGGGTTAGAAGGAAAGACAGAGAGAGAGTGTGAAAGACAGAGAGGGTTAGAAGCAAAGACAGAGAGTGTTAGAAGGAAAGACAGAGAGAGGGTTAGAAGGAAAGACAGAGAGAGAGTGTTAGAAGGAAAGACAGAGAGAGGGTTAGAGGAAAGACACAGAGAGAGACTTAGAAGGAAAGACAGAGAGACTTAGAGGAAAGACAGAGAGAGGGTTAGAAGGAAAAACAGAGAGAGGGTTAGAGGAAAGACAGAGAGAGAGTTAGAAGGAGAGACAGAGAGAGAGTTAGAAGGAAAGACACAAGAAAGAGTTAGAAGGAAAGACACAGAGAGGGTTAGTAGGAAAGACACAGAGAGGGTTAGTAGGAAAGACACAGAGAGGGTTAGTAGGAAAGACACAGAGAGGGTTAGTAGGAAAGACACAGAGAGGGTTAGTAGGAAAGACACAGAGAGGGTTAGTAGGAAAGACACAGAGAGGGTTAGTAGGAAAGACACAGAGAGGGTTAGTAGGAAAGACGGAAGGAAAAAAATATTGCAAAAAAACCTTGTAATGAACTTGAAAGTGAAATTGAGAGCCTAGTGGGAGCCAACAGTTATAAAAGCCAATACTCTTTAGAGGTTATTAGAAACTCTTTCAGACTCCAGAGAAATAGAAATTTGAATGTCCTTAAAGGGATATATTTAGTTCTTACGGTCAAGTGGAACCTCCAGAGCGTTGCCAAGGTAACCCAGGATTAGCATCAGGAACACTGCCGCACTCGTCCTTGTCCTCATCCTCTCCATGATTGGTTGATGTGAAGGTCTTCCCCTCCAGACAGAAATAAGACACGCCTCTCTCCTCAATCAGAATGCCTCGGCTATGTGCACATTCACAACTACAGAGAGAGAGAAAGAGAGAGACAGTCATTTATTTTTATTAATTATAGCTTTGTTATTTTCCACTTGCTTTGTAAACAAATGTTTCTGTGCCAATAAAGCCCTTTATGAAATTGAAAGAGATTCAGAAAGTACAAAAGGAGATAAAAAGACAGTGGGAAAAAGTAGAGGAAAAAAGACAATGTGGTAGAAGAGTAGGAGAAGGGAAGAGAAAATATAGGAACAGACATTATTCAGATGAGAAGAATGAACCTCCAGTATCCAGGGTCATACTTCAGTCATGAATGATCTCTAGGACACATTTTAGATTTACAGTCACATCAGTAGCCTCTGTTCACTCCGCAGAGAAATATATAGATGGATGGTACTGGGACTGTGGATCGATGGCCGTTGCCATGCAGATTGTGAGTGTGTGTGTGTGTGCCTTTGTGTGTCATTGTGATGTAGTGCACGCTGATGGGAAGTGCTCAGAATCACTGCCATGACGACAGTACCATTAGGCTACTGCCAAATTGATCACATCAACTATCTACCTCTCAGCCCTGTCCTCTGTTTGTCTGTCTGTCTGCTGGTCTGTCTCCCGGTCTGTCTGCCGGTCTGTCTGTCTGTCTGCCTGTCTGTCTGCCGGTCTGTCTGTTGGTCTGTCTGTCTGCCTGTCTTTCTGCTTGTTTGTCTTTCGGTCTGGCTGAATGATTGGCTGGCTGAATAGATGGCTGCCTGTCTGGCTGACTGATGCAGAAATTAGGTCAGAGACAGAACCTCAGCTCACATCAGTAGTGGGGGAAGGGTTGGTGTGGTTACAGGATACAGGATGTCAAGAGTATGTTGTTATGGTTACAGGATACAGGACGTCTACAGTATGGTGTTATGGTTACAGGATACAGGACGTCTACAGTATGGTGTT
>JACXGI010018248.1:0-13471 GCA_016801175.1 Esox masquinongy | reverse complement strand
ACTGCCAGCACCCATCTTACCCAAACCCCGGGCGGGAGGCCACCACAGAGTCGACACTTCCCCAAAAACTGGTTTTGACTTTAGGTTGTGATTTCTCCCGTACCTCCTCTCCGCACCCTTCTCTTTTTGTTAATAAAACACCCTCCAAGGCACTGAACACACCCTGTGTTACACTATCAATATGTTACCTGTCTGCCCACTCTCCTTTTAAGTAGAGTAGCACCTCATAAACTCACGTTACCAGTATTTAAATGTTGTTCCTCGTGCCCATTCCTGCAGGTTGTGTGTGAGTCCAATCTACAGGAGCTCTCAAGCTGTCATGAGTCTTTGCTCTCGCCAAAGAGGGAGATAGAAAACAAAGCAGGGAGAGAGAGAAGATTGATCAGGGAGCAGTGGGAGCACCAGAGCTCTGATTGGGTTGTTTCCCAACTCACCCTCAGAACAGCAAGACACATTGAGGAGGAAAACATGATTATTTATGTTCTGCCAGCTCATGTGGTTTTCTTTCACAGCTCATGGAAAGACAGCAGAAAGTACACTCTTATTTCCTCGGCCCCGTTTGAAAAGTAAGATGAATAAAACAATCCACCGACTGACAGGCCGGTGGAGGTGTCAGTGAAAAGCGAGCTCCCTACATTCAAATCCAAACCAAACTTTTACTTCTATAGCTAACGAATCTGATCATGCACGTCTCTCATCTCTTTTGACATCTCAGACATGACACAAACAAGCTTCCTTCCAAATAGACTTGTAAAAAAAAAAAAATCAATGCTTTCTTGAAGTTATTGTCATGAAACCTGATATGTACTGAAGATTAATTGGTGCAGTACATTATTTCGTATATGTACTCTCCATAAAGCAATAGGAACGTGGAGTTCGATAAAGGTATGTTCTGCTTCTATGGTTTACATTTAAATATTTGAGTTTTGTCAGAAAGACCAGTGGTGTCAGGGGGTTTGACAGTCCAAGGCTGTCTCCAGACAAAGCAGGCTGATTGGTTCCCCTGACTGCAGCCAGTCCTCTGGAAGGCTTTGAGGAGGGAGCCTGAGAGGAGGTAGACTAGAGTTGCCTTGGTGTACAGCCCCTGCGGGCCTCAAATCCTGTGTACCCTGGCCAAGCACAGACATCAAAATGCAGTGTGTGTATCAACTGGCTGCCCCAGGAAACTAACTGATGCAGGAACTCTGGGGCTAAGTGAAACTATTTCAAATTAAATTCTTGCATAATGAGATGTATCGGTGTCTTTTGAAATATGTAACCTTGGTTCGGGGAGGCTAGACACAATGACTTCTCCCAGTGCCGGGTCTCTATCTACACCAAGTCTACTTTACCAAAGCAAAAATATTTTTGAATCCTTTGTCTCCTAGCATATTATCCAGCTTATATTAAGCTCCACAAAAAAACAGAATATACATGTTATGTACGGCTGCGAAACCACAACCTGTTATCAGTGTCATTGCGATGCAGAGCCATCTCTATCTACATGCACACTACATACTGCACATAGGGCCTTAGGGCCATTAGGGGGCATCTGACCCAAAAAAGAATCTATAATGCCATGGTAAATGTTTAAAATGGTAAATATTTTAAAAAAATGTTTGCAATTGAGACAAACATGCCCACATCTCTTTGGTCATTTAAACCATTTTATCTCATGTAGCTTTAATTTTCAACTGCTTTACTGTTACAACTCTGCTATGGGGTAATGAGGAGCAGCAGTTCCATCCGATTCATTCTCCATTTCTAGTGTTGAGCAGAAGCTGGCTGTGTATACTGTACTTTTGGTTCTGCAAAGCTATGTCCATCTATAACTTATTCAATGAACTGCACTTACTTTATTTTTCAGCCACCAACAGTTCCTGATGGAAGCAGGTCTACAGAGACACTCTGCCAGAGGAGAGCACAATCCTGCTGTAGAATTCAGTGTGGCCAGCGTGTGAAACAAACTACAATAATGAACTTTTGTCGCTGTTCATTCTGGGAACAAGCAAATTCATGTTCTCTTCTGCGTGAGTGCTCAGTGCGCTGTTTCAATGTAGAAGCTGGAATTTTGAAGTGGACTAACTTACGCAGAAAGCCTCCTTTTTAATTTTATCTTTCACTACACCTGTATGGAAGCATCTGCATTTCTTATGATTTTTACATATTCTCCACTACATTGTGTGGCCATTTTTGTGGGGACATTTTCTCTACTACATTGTGTGGCTTTAACATTTTACTCTCAAAATCCAGACTCAACTTTTCACTTAATTGGATGTGGAATTTCGTCCAGGATTTGTTGCTATAGTTTGGCGAACACAAAAATAAAACATAGAAAAAGATATGCACTGCACAGGGATCGAACGCATTGACAGGCTTGTGGCTGGCTGACTATCATAATCAGAGTGGGTGGAGATATTGATAGCCTGGTAACATAAGTCTAGTGAACTTGTAATTTATCCCAAAACATTGCAGTCAGGAGTTAGTATGCATGTATCTGTGGTGTGTCTGTGGTGTCTGTGGTGTGTCTTACACAATGCCTTAACTCCACACCAGTGGCAAAGTCCAGGGCTATCCTGACCTTGTCATCAGGCCTGTGCCATTGAGATGGGTGAGAAGGGGACAGGGTGAATAGAGAGGAGACAGACTAGGACAGCTGGCATTGACTGACAGATACTTTCCATCTTCCCCCTGTTAGTCCTGGTCACATCCTGGGGAGCCCATCGGTAGAACACAGCTTAGCCCACAAATACAGCAGTGTTTAGCCTGGCAGTTCTACCGCCTAGCCCACCAGTGCAACAGCTTAGCCCACAAATGCAACAGTGTTTAGCCCACCAGGGCTATAGCCTAGCCCACCGGTACTACAGCCTAGCCTAATTTTGCTACAGCCTAGCCCACCAGTGCTACAGTACAGTCTAGCCCACCGTTGTTACAGCCTAGCCCACTTCTGCTACAGCCTAGCCCACCAGTGCTACAGTACAGCCTAGCCCAGTGCTACAGTACAGCCTAGCCCACCAGTGCTGTGTCTGTGGTTACAGAGAGTCTGAAAACACTGCTGCTGCCTCTCATCAATTGATATTCCTCTCTGCTGTGGCCTTGATGCATTTACAAGTCATCATAGGAATCACAGGCAGCCTTCAGCTACTATGTATAATGGAAAGCCGTACTCTCATTCTCCCCTCCTACTCACTCCCTTATTCACTCCATCCTTCAAACGCAAAGACACACCAACACACAAAGCACACCAACTCGCAAACGCACTAACACACCGACACACAAAACACCCCAACACACAAACGCACCAACACAACGACACACCAACACCCCGGCACCCCAAAACACAAATGCACCAACATACAAACGCACCAACACACCATCGCACCTACCCATCGACACGCAAGCAAACCAACACACAAACAAACCAACACACAAACACGCACTCCCGCAGGCACGTGCACACAGCGCACTCAAAAGGACGTGTACACACAGTGCACGCAACACACAGACACAATTACTCTTACAAACATTCGTACTTCACCTGGAAAGGATGCCCAAGAAGCAAAGACATGAAGTGAACATGAATTGAGAACACCTACAAGCTCCCTCGACCTGATCCTTGATAAATGTAAACATACATACAGTGTATAGTCAGACTTATATAATAAATGGGCCCTCCCTGGGATCTTTAGACATAAGGAAAAGTGATTTTACACTGGGTGTTAGCAAGATTCCTACTAGTAACATCTCTCACTGCAGAAAAATGTTCAGCATCATTACTGAGCTAGCTGTAATACTCTGAGGACACAGTGCAGGAGAGGAGCGAGGAGAAGTGGAGTCTGGGATTTCACCGTTCACTTGGAAATTGACAGCAGTCAAATATTCACCAAATTTGGAGATTCTCCTGTAAACGGCATGATCTACTTTTGGTTTAGCCCAGAAATGTTCTGCAGCTGTTAAATCATTTTAAATGGTAACTAGGTCTTTGCTGTGTGGGAGAATACAAACGGCTTCCATTCAGTGTGAGAGGGATTCGCAAAATAAAAAAGGGGGTTATTGAAAAAAGTCAAAATAAACATTCTCATTCTTTCCTTCTCGGTTCTTTAATCCATAACAGGGAAGCCAAGGAAGTGAAAAGTTCACCAACAATGCTTAGCCTGCTTCACTTATATAACTATCAAAAGAAATTACTAAATGAATACATCCATAGTAACGACGCCTACTGGAGAAGAATAATACATTTGCACTGCGTAGTGTGTGTGTGTTTGCATTTGTGTGTGTTTGCCTATGTGTGCAGAAAAGCCCATCCATACTACTTTGAACAGCAGTGGTGCATCTTTTCAGAGGTTACGTTGGAGGGAAAAGAGCAGTGGAATGGAAAAAGGGCCAGTTGTTGTGGTGAGGTGCTGTATCTTCCCATCTGTCATGTAAAACCTTGGAGCTGATTCTTCAACACAGCCTAACCGCTAGAGGATCAAACTGGTTCCATCTCAAGAATATCCACACAATCACCAAGAACAGTAACGAACTGTTCCACTCTTCTCCTCCATTATAATGGTATCACCAGACTGGAGGCATCACTGTCCGATTTCACACGTTAAAATATTTGAAAGCTGGTATCTCAAAGCCCCTGTACCATAGAACACCAAGGGCAATCATCAGTTTTATTTATCTGCTTTTTTGCTGATAGGTTTGTGTGCGTGTGTGTTTTGCATGTGTGTGTATGTGTGCGTGTGCGCGTGTTTGTGTTTGTTCAGGGAGCACAGTAAAAGTGCTGTCAGAGTGCAGGTCGGGATGACGAATCTTACCTCTGTATCTACAGCCATGCAGCTCTCCGCTGTTCAGCCAGAGTCATGTTTCCAGCACTGCTCTGATGCCTGAGCAGCCAGGGCCTGCCCTGGCCCCAAATGGAGTTCTCCCTGATATAATCCACTTTGTCTTGGGAATGACTTTTGTTCCTGGCGGGTGCGTGGCTCTCCAGGACGGACGAGGCTAGCTGGCTCCAGACAGATGGAGGAATGTGGGGAGCCTGACACATGTTGAGGGGCTGTGATGAGACTGTGACCGAGGCGGGTGCTCCGCTGCTCTGTCTGGGTGATGGGTGGACAGGACGCTGCGGGGAACTCCGGCGCATAAGGCCCGCCCTGAGCCAGAAGCGCCTAGCGGAGGTAAAACACGTACAGTGCCGCACCCTGATCGAGAGGGAGGCTAAGAATGCCCCCGCCAGTTCCTTGTCCCTTAGCACATTACAAGGACGTGATTCCGACTTTAAGAAAGCCGAAGGGATAATGTAAGGACTACACGCTCAACGTCGGGGAGGTCAGCACATGCCCCCAGTCTCTCATGGCTAAAACCTGGCCTAAGCACTATGGTGACTGGAGGCAATGATAACACGGTGGCTCAAGGCTGAATAGTTTAACCTTCGGTATGGATCAGCGACATTTTCATCTTTTGACTAGAACCTTTTATCCAGACTTCTGGTGTAATCCCTCCAGTCGCTGTCTCAACACACATTCTACTTCAAGTCCAGTGCATATCTAAATAAAGTAATGACTCCTCTTGAGGAATTTAAAAGGCATAATCAGTGACAAACCCAATGAAAATCCTATGCCACGCTATTGTTCTCTAAATATTTAAGTCTGACATTCCATCCATTGGAGTTGTTTCGTAACTAGATATGGAATAAGGGCCAGAGAGGTGCTATACAAGAGTTTTGTCATGTTGAGGAATTCAGATTTACAGAAGAAGAAACAAATATATCTAGGCGTGGCATATGGTTTGGTGATCATGACGGTTAGACTAATTGCATGCACAGGGTGTTCTGTTGGCCTACGCTGTTGATGCACATGTACCGCTTCAGCATGGTTCATATCTGTCCCACTGCTCCTTTTGCCTGTCTCCATTAAACCAAGCATGAAAATGCCCCAAATTTGTCACAAAAAGAGAAAGGAGGAGAAAAAGAAAACACGACTTTGAATGCCATGCAAGTGTTGTTTTGTTGTCTTCAATGGATAGACCTATATCTTCTGGGCTGAAAGATGATGACAGAAATGTATGAAAAATTCATTGCATGAAAGGAATGTCAATATCTTCCTTACAATGATGTAGTTTCCACATGTTTTGCTTTGCGAGAGCAATGGCTTGGTCACATGTTGTTCTGAATTCACTTCATAGTTAAAGAACAGTACACTCAATCGCTGAGGGAGACATAGACTGTATGATTTTGGTTTCTGGAGGCTGATCTCTGCTGGTTATAATTCAACACTGTCAGCAATAACAACCCAGCCTTGTGTACCTGCAGATAGAAGGCAAACACAAGCAAACGCTTTGAGATACTTGCATGGAATGTGATTCTAATAGAAATGAAAACAGATTCATGATGTTAACCACAACTTTCTGCAGAGATCACTTATTCACAATGTGTACACATTGCTTTGAATGTTTGTTTATAGACCTGTCTAACATATAACAGATTTTTTATAATAACTTCATCCTGTTTTTCCCCGCTCCCAATTTTGTGAACAACAACTCCAACTTGTGCCTTTGACTCATCACAGGTCAAGTCAATGATCTCTTGAAATCCATGTTCTCTGAAGCACATCACTCCAAGAGGCTCTACATATCACACTATGCGCTCTAATAGGAAGTACTCAATGTACTCGACCGTTTGTGTGCATGGCGAAGAACACGGTCACTGGGCAACAACCCTGAGTGGGCTTGCAGGTGCCTAGTCTACCAGAAGGAGTCGCTAGAAAGCAACAAGGCCAGTCAAACTATTTTACACCAACCCCACCCACCTTGGACGGTGCTGAGACAATTTGCACCGAACCATGTGAGGGCCCTGTTCTCGTGTTTTCAATGCAGACATTTAAAAATGAAGAATGAAGTAGTATGAAATAATCATCATCATGCTGTCACCAGATTCAAGATCAGATTTCAGAGCCAATTTTCTATGGCTGGGGACATAAATATAAAGCAAGCTTCTTACAATTACTAAAAATGTTTTTTTTTCTTTGCTGAAACAGTACAGTAGACATCAGATGACTAACTAGATTGACAGCTACATGGTATGATTTATAGCAGATTATGATAAACAGCAAGCTAATAAATGTTGATAAGCTATATTAGTGTTGTGTTTTAGCTCATCAAGTTTGAGTGCACTAACAAATCATTCAGTCAGTTTCAGAAGTAGATATCCCATTCATCTGATTATCCTGTTCAATTCACAGCCTTCATTCAACTTCCTTTTAGCCCAAATCATTTTGGAGCAGATGTGTTTTTTGGAGCAGATTTATTTCTGTCTGCAGTTGACAGCTTAGTCCTTGGTGAAACTTCTCTTCTGGCTGCTCCTCGTCCATAATGTAGTACATCATGCTTGTGGCCATGACTGTCTGGGGCCCTGTGAGAGGCAAGTGGCCATTCCTCTTTTGTAAAATCATGCAGACCATATTTTCTTATACCTCCCCAATGTTCCAGCAGTGGCCAGATATGCAACCCTAGCGGTCTGAAGTTATCATATAATCTTCAAAGCATATTATTCTCTGGTACTTGCTTCTTTATGACAATTTAGAGCAATCTCTGCGAAAGACTATTACATTTATTATTTTTTTTAAATTGTTACCCCATCAGCCATTGGAATAGCAATGCGTCATTCAATCAATACATGGATGTTACAGAGAAACATGAACTATTTATAAATGACAATGCCTGCAGTTGGAGTCGAGTGTATTCTTTGAAAGATCGCAGATGTAATAGGAGTTGGTAAATTGTGATTTGCATTCCATATTTAAACCCTTTTTCATTTTTTTTTAATTTCCAAATATTTCGGGTGAGTCTCCTGGTATTTTGTTTGCCTGGGTCCGTGATGTCAGCTGTATAATAGTCACAACATTTAGTTATACTTTGCTATAAATATTAGTCACATACTGTGCAAAATGTTTTTTTCTTTGGCATCAGGATTACCTTAGTCTTTGTCTTTCTTAAGATACCATTACAAAGTTAAAACGTTGTAACATTGTGATGTTCGTGGAGGCATACAAAATGTATGAAGTCCAGCCTTGGTGTTTCTTGTATTTTCCATTTAAACCAAGCATGGAGTTCATGCATTTTGCTGACAGGTTGAATAGCTATTAACTAGTTCACAAATTCACTTGAAATGGTTTGTTATGTCCAAAAAGTTGGGACGCTGCGTCAAAAGCAAATAAATGCAAATGATGTGCAAATCATTTATCACTATATTTAATTGAAAATAGTATAAAGACACCATATCAAATGCTGAACCAGAGAAATGTAATTGTTTTTGGAAATATCAGCAACACCTTTCAAAAAAGTTGGGACAGGGACATGTTTACCATTGTGTTGCATCACCTTTTCTTTTAACAATACTCTGTAAGCGTTTGGGAACTAAGGAGACCATTTGCAAGTAATTCCGAAAGTTAAGTGTTTTCCCATTCTAGCTTGATATAGGATTTCGGCTTCTCACATTTTAGGGTCTCCTTATTTTTCATTTCATAATGCACCAAATGTTTTCAATGGGTGACAGGTCTGGACTGCTGGCTGGGCAACTAGACTCTTTTCCTACGGAACTATGCTATTGTAATATGTGCAGAATGTGGTTTGGCATTGTCTTGCTGAAATAAGTAAGGCCTTCCCTGAAAAAGACTTGTTTAGATGGCAGCATATGTTGCTCCATAACCTGTATATATTGTTCAGTGTTAATGGTGCCTTCACAGATGTGCAAGTCACCCACGCCATGTGCACTAATGCACCCCCATATCATCATGGATACTGGCTTTTGAACTGTGCGCTGATAACAACCTGGATGGTCCCTCTCCTCTTTAGCCCGGAGGATGCGGCATCCATGATTCCCAAAAAGAATTTCAAATTTTGATTTGTCAGACCACAGAATAGTTTTCCACTTCTCCTCAGTCCACCTTAAATGAGCTTGGGCCCAGAGAAGGTGGCAGTGTTTCTGGATTTGGTTTATACACTATATGGTTTCTTCTTTGCATGGTGGAGTTTTAACTTGCATTTATGGGTGCAGCGACGTACTATGTTCACAGACAATGGTTTTCGGAAGTGTTCCTGAACCCATGCAGTGATTTCCACTGCCGAAACATGTCTGTTTTTAATGCAGTGCCGTCTGAGGGCCCAAAGATCATGGACATCCAATATTGGTTATTGGCCTGGTCCCTTGCATATAGAGATTTCTCCAGATTCTCTGAATCTTTTAATGATATTATGTACTGTAAATATGAGATCACCAAACTCTTTGCAATTTTCCGCTGAGAAACATTATTCTTAAATTGTTGCACTATTTGCCCGCGCATTCTTTCACAGAGTGGTGAACACCTCCCCATCTTTACTTTTGACAGACTCATCCTCCTTGGGATGCTCTTCTTATCATCTTGTTTTTATCAATCACGTTACTGACATGTTGCCAATTCATCTAATTAGTTGTGAGATGTTCCATCAGGTTTTGTGTTACACAACTTTTCCAGTCTTTTGTTGCCCCTGTCCCAGCTTTTTTGAAATGTGTTGCTGGCATCAAACTAATCGTGGGCATATATTTTTCAAGAAACAGTAACATTTTTCAGTTTCAACATTTAATATATTGCCTATGTACTATTTTCTATTGAATATAGGTTTTTAATGATTTGCACATCGTTGCATTCTGGGGTTTTTTCCATTTTACACAGCGGCCCAACTTTTTTGTAAACAGGGTTGTATATTATACACTGATTAAGTAGTATACTCTATGCACAGAAATAATCCTACATAAACAAAGCGAGGCAGAGAAAATGAATTGCATATACGACATTCAGCCTAGATGCATTTGTTTTGCCAGACCAGACAGTTGAAAGTAAAGCCAACCCTCAGACCCTCAGCAAGACTCCTCTCACAGGGCATCAGAATGCTACAAAACATAAATAACAGTTTCTGTCCACTGCTGAGGTACAAAATCTTTCCTGAAACACATCCAAACACTCATAATTATGTAGGGGGATTGAAAGAAACCCCCCAAATAGTTTCTATCAGTGGATTTTCCCTTTAACTTACCTTGTCTTCCAAGACATCATTCAGGAGTTTCTGGGCAACAACACAGTGGCGTGCAGCAAAACAGCTAAACTGACATGCGGTGTCCCCTGCTGTCATATGATCAGTCACAGCAGTCAACCAGGTATCACCATGCTATACAACACGCTAACATGTAGACATGTAAAGAAAATGGTGGAGTTATACAAAGAAGTGACAGATATCCAAACTGGTTTTCTAGCAGTCTGCTAAGAGGGGCATATTCAGTTTTAAAAAAGGTCACTTTTTCTATTATGCATGATTGAAACCAGGCATTTTCTTTGGATTCAAAATAGATTTTTGTTTGAAGTATTCTCCATTCTAAATGAAACATAACAGAGTTTGTCACAATTCCAATATAATCCAACAGACGGGGCCGAACTGATACCACAATATTTAATGACTAAACTCAAATGTATTAATAAAAAGAAGACCAATCTTCTTAGAGAAAAAAATATGACCTAGGCATGTTATGAATGATATTTTAAATAGGGATTGTGAAATAATATCACACAGCAATTGAAAAGTGTGTATGGAAAAATATGCACTGCAAAAAAGTATAATGAACTCATTGCAGCCTCACAGCAGTAATACAATAGGCAGTTAAACAATCAATAACCAGACATGATGCAAAATGATTAGAATATTATAAACCATTAAATGTAACAGTTTAAGTCAAGGTTTGACACCTATGCAATAGTAAATTCAAGTAAGTTGGGAACAGGTACAGTACCATGGTATTGGGTAAATCTTTCCTCTGCCGAACTCCTTGCTCGTTGCTGTGTGTTTTGGATCATTGTCCTATTGAATTGTAAAGCGCTTCCCGATGGGTCTGGTGACATTTTCGTGTAAATTGGAAGCCAAGATGCTTTTGTGCACTTCTGAATTCATTCTGCTACTGCCATCATTCGTTACATCACCAATAAAGATGAGTGAACACGTTCCAGAGGCAGCCATGCATGCCCATACCATGACACTATCTGTCCAAAAAACTGTTCCAAAACTGTACTGGCTGATCTCTGTACTTTTTAGCAAATTCTTATCTGGCCTTTCTGTTTTTGTTACTGGTGCAGAGGTTTGGATCTTTCTGTGTAGCCTTTGTAATATTACAACCAAAGTTGTATGTGAACAGAACACTAACATTTTCACCCCAGCATTCTGGTGGTTGTTGATGATTTTACTGACATTTATTTTAGGGTTGGTTTTCACAGCTCTGGTCATTGTTCTGTCATCAGCAGATGTTGTGTTCCTTGCCTGACCTGGTTGTTGCCAATTGCTGAGGACACCAGTGGTTTCTTTCTTTTTCAGGAAATTTTCATATGCATTGAGTGTACATCAAAAATATTTTTTTTTACTTTACTGTCCCAATATGTTTTGGAAGACACTGTATGTCGTGCCGGATGTCATCAATACCACTTGCTTTCAAACTTGAATGTCCTGACTAACTGAGATACGATAGAGATTCTACATAGATTATGCATATCAACAACATATTTCACATCCAGCCAAAAATGGGAGGTTTCAATAATGATGTTGTTAATTACAAAAGTCCCAGACTGCATCTTTAAGTTATTACACGGAATATTTGATACATAAAAAGGGAAAACATTAAGAATAATCAGGACTCTGCCAAGAAGAAACAGAATCTTGGGATAATCTCTTCTGTTACTGTCCAACCAAAGCTAATTTCTGGAAAAAAATAAAAATAAAATGGGGATTAGAAATTAAGCAAGAAATGTTATATAATGATCTCTGGTTGCAATAGTTAAGCAAAACATACAGTAAAGGATGGACAAAAACGCCTAAATATAAAGCTTTATGTTTTGAAAGAGAGAGATTATTTTCACTTACCCCAGTTACATCTGAATTCATGAGGGACACTGACATTAGAGTAGTACTACAGAATGTCACATTTTTATTTACCACAGGACCTTATCTGGAAGTTCATTAAGTGACAAGTCAGAAAACAAACATGCCACTAATCTGTAAAATGATCCCTTGTTCCCAGATGATGAGTGAAGTCTGCAATCACCAAAAAGGCCTATTTATAACAATATGTAAACTGAGATAAAATATCTATAAATATACTTATTTCACCATTGTACCATGGAATGTCATGGAACCTGTCTGTCACTATTTCCCAGGGTTAACAAAGTCCCACAAATAACCTGTAGCAGACAACGACAACACATCCGTAGTTCAAAGCAGGACTTTCATTCATGGCCTCAGAGGCACAGTGAAAGAACAGAGTATAATTCTATTTGGCCAGGAACAAGGGAACAGGTGTGTCCTGAGAGAAAGAGTGAAACAGAAAGAAAACGAGGAGAGATATATAACAGCAGCGCAGATCACCCACATTGGTGGGCTTCCCTCCCTGTGAATGCACAATGAGCCTCCTGGGCTTGTTAGCACTCGGCTGGGGTGAGGGGAGATGCACAGTCGGCTATCTCTGCCTAACCCCTCCGCAATTCTATTACACTTGTTTATTGCTCTTGGCAAACTCGCCGCACACCAAATATACTTTAGTTTCTGAGAGCAAGGCGGGGTTAAAGGGGGAGTGCTACTTAGCATATCACAAGGAGACGGAGAGGGCACACGGGGAAAAGAGAAGGAAAGAAAATAGATAGGGGGAGAAAGAGAACATGACCATTATGCTGAGTGACAGAGCAGAAGCTTGACTCCGCATGGCAACCCTATTTAATAAGCGTAAGAGACGAACGGCCAGCAAGTGTAAGAGTTACTGGGAGCATGTTAAACTGCACACTCATACAAACATTAGTACAACAGGTGGGAGCGGATCACCTCCCCATTCTGTCCTCTGAGTAGTGATCTCCATCCACAATAGAAGCAGAGAGAGATGTGCAAAACACTGGCTGTGGTTCCATTTTAGCGGGCCTTAAAATAAACTCGGGTATTCTGCAGGGAGGTAACCCCACGTTAGCAGTGATCCATCACAATGTCTCCTGTTTTCGTGACCCGCCCTGCTCGGGCTCTCTGCCCACACACGCGCGCACACGCACGCACACACACCCACACACACACACACACACACACACACACACACACAAGGTCACGGAGGAAGAAAGGAGACTACGGGGGGATATTTGGTTGTGGGTCCCTCTGTGGGTGTGTGGTGTAGGATGTCTGGAGTAAAGAACTGAGCACACTAAACCGGTCATGACTGAGTGTGGCCAAGCGTAGTGTAGCAGCCAGATGTGCTATCCTCATCCTCAGGCAGTCAGGCGCCTGATAGAGAGCTGTCCCTGAGGTAGAGGAGCAGGCGCCTGACAGAGAGCTGTCCTGTCCCAGAGGTACAGAAGCAAACAGACCAAACTGGGCCAGGAAATCCAACCTATGACTAATTTCACTTCACCGCCTTGGTCTGTGAAAACCCTATAGACATTGGGAAGCGCTGTGACTT
>JACXGI010018247.1:0-13472 GCA_016801175.1 Esox masquinongy | reverse complement strand
CACACACACAGCAAATCTGCTTTCTCCGTGCTTACATAACGGGTGGGTGGAGTGGGTTCCTGCTTGCGGTCCTCAGCCCTGTTATAGCTTCTCTACTCCAGGGAACGACAACGATTATTCCGGCTGCCTTCCCTTCCTACAACTAGCCCTCCTCCACAGTAACAGAGGTTTCCAGCAAATCGTTATCTCACACACCAAATTTCTAGATGTTGACCAACATAGCACTCGATTCACCCTTTCTCATTCCCAAAAGTTGTCACCGTATTACTCAAGAGAGAGCCCTATAAATCCAACAACAATAAATAAATCCATGTTTGTATTCACACTAATAATTTTAAATGAAAGATGAACTATAACTAGCTTTTTTGTGAAACTACACATTTTTAGGTTTAGTTTAATGAAATGGAAATTCTGGAGTTCATTCTAAATGTTTCTTAACAAGTAATAGTTTAGCAGTTTTATGAAACTTTTTGCCTCCAATGTTTCAACCCTGCCATTGACATTTTCAGACAGCTTCCTGTTGCGCAGACAGCATCATCAAGTGTGAAAAGTGAATAAATTCCACTCAAAACCATAGAAACTTTCAGTAACAAAACTCACCAAAGGTAGCCTGAGAAGTAGCCGATTGTCACTAGCCCCTTTTTCCAATAAAAGTGGCCCCAAAACTTTGAAAGCTCACTAAATATAGTAACAAAGTCACTAAGTAACGGATGGATACACCAGAGTAGGCAACTAATGATGAGCAGTTTGAATCACAACTGACAACTGCATAGAGGAAGATTTAGGATAGCTAGGTTTTTTTTTCTAGCTATTAATCTAATCTCTGGCCATATTTGTTTTGCCTTTCTACTTGTTGTACACGCAAGATTCATTGGCTATTTGTCAGTCAAATACAGGCTATTCCTTTGCTGAAGACATCTTTGTTGTTAGTCTGTGAGGAAATGAATGTCAACTGTTCAGTCACCAGACAGTTCAATCACCAGATCAGTTCAATCACCAGAGTAGTCATTCCCGAGTGATACTGAATAGGAAATAAAGCTTCAATAAGTCACCAAAAAATATATACAGAATTTAATAATATTACAAATAAACACTTACTACTCAAATAAATGGCTTTAGTAAGTGTGATCTCATTTTCTAATATTAAATACATTTTAATACAAACATCAATTAGATACCCCTGTTTACATACTTCGTGCACCGTCCCCGGGCCAAGATAACAGCAGAGTATTCTATAATGTTTCATGAGGCGGACGGCGACATAACAGGGGATCTGAGACCATTCACCCATCTCTCCTGATCCTTCAGACGTCTTGTTCCTTACTAGTGGACTCTTCTCGTCAGCTCTCCCCACAGCTTGTTAACGGGGTTTAGTTCAGGGGAAAAGGAAGGCCATTTCAAAAGCTTGATTCTGTGATCAATATGACAGAGGCACACATATTTGTTTCTAAAATCTCCTGGTGATTGACCTGAGTATGACATCATGTATCCTAACCTAGGTTCCACCACCTAGTGCCATGGGTTTTTGTAAAATAGACACAAAGCAATTATTAGAAAATTGAGACGTACATACAAATTAATTTTTTTGCATACAGGTCATGATTTTGTTCAGGTCTTTGAAGAAAGGCATGTTATTGTTTTACTCAACTTGCATCTTGAAAAGGAAGAGGGTGGAGATTACACTGCAAAAGAACTAGTGAGATCATAAAATCCTGTTCATACTTAAATCCCAACCTAAACCCCTACTATTAACCTAATACTAACCGAACCCTAACCTTAATTCTTACTTCTACCCAAACACTAACCAAACCCTAACCTTAAGCCTTATCCAACATCTATTACATGATTTGTAATACATTTTACTCTGCTGAGCCCGAGCCCCTTCACCTGGTCAGTCACAAACCGGCAGATGGAGAAATCCTAATGAATGCAAAGTGCAGGTGAAGAGCCAGACTTAACAGTGCCTAAGGAGCAATAGGAACATTATTTGAAGGATAACAATGAAGTGATAGGAGCTTAGATCAGTTGCCTATTTGGCTTTCCACTGTCATGAAAATGAATTCCATAACTGCATACATAGTTGCGTTCAAAAAAGAAAACAAGCATGAAACAAATGATAAGGCCTGCTTCGTCAGGTGGCCATCGTTTATAGTGAAAGCCTCTTGGGAGATTTCTGCTTGGTCTCATACACCCCCGGGCTTCTCCCAGTGACGAGCAGAAGCATGGCCGTCTCCATGGAAACAAGCAATCACTGCTTTCTCATGACACCAGCACCTCCGAAGAACTACTGTGGTTTACTGATCTACCCAATGCCAAAGCAGTCCCACAACCTTAACAACTGGCATGTGGGTACCTACAGTGGATATAAAAAGTCTACACACCCCTGTTAAAATGCCAGGTTCTTGTTATGTAAAAGAATGAGACAAAGATAAATCATTTCAGAACTTTTTCCACCTTTAATGTGACCTATAACATGAACAATTCAATTGAAAAACAAACTGAAATCTTTGAGGAGGAAAAATAAAAAATAAAAAACTCACAATAACCTGGTTGCATAAGTGCACACCCTTAAACTAATACTTTGTTGAAGCACCTTTTGATTTTATTATAGCACTCAGTCTTTTTGGGTAGGAGTCTATTAGCATGGCACATCTTAACGTGGCAATATTTGCCCACTCTTCTTTGCAAAAGCTCTCCAAATCTGTCAGATTGCGAGGACATCTCCTGTGCACAGCCCTCTTCAGATCACCCCACAGATGTTCAATTGGATTCAGGTCTGGGCTCTGGCTGGGCCATTCCAAAACGTTAATCTTCTTCTGGTGAAGCCCTGCTTTTGTGGATTTGGATGTGTGCTTTGGGTTGTTGTCGTGCTGAAAAGTGAACTTCCTCTTCATCTTCAGCTTTCTAACGGACGCCTGAAGGTTTTGTGCCAAAATTGCCTGGTATTTGGAACTGTTCATAATTCCCTCCACCCTGACTAAGGCCCCGGTTCCAGTGGAAGAAAAACAGCCCCAAAGCATGATGATGCCACCACCATGCTTCACTGTGGGTATGGAGCTCTTTGGGTGATGTGCAGTGTTGTTTTTGCACCAAACATACCTTTTGGAATTATGACCAAAAAGTTCAACCTTGGTTTCATCAGACCATAACACATTTTCCCACATGCTTTTGGGGGACTTGATGTTTGTTTTTGCAAACTTCAGCCGGGCTTGGATGTCTTTCTTTGTAAGAAAAGGCTTCCGTCTTGCCACCCTGCCCCATAGCCCATTCATATGAAGAATACGGGAGATTGTTGTCACATGTAGCACACAGCCAGTACTTGCCAGAAATTCCTGCAGTTCCTTTAATGTTGCTGTAGGCCTCTTGGAAGCCTCCCTGACCGGTTTTCTTCTTGTCTTTTCATCAATTTTGGAGGGACGTCCAGTTCTTGGTAATGTCTCTGTTGTGCCATATTTTCTCCACCTGATGATGACTGTCTTCACTGTGTTCCATGGTATATCTAATGCTTTGGAAATTCTTTTGCACCCTTCTCCTGACTGATATCTTTCAACAATGAGATCCCTCTGATGCTTTGGAAGCTCTCTGCAGACCATGGCTTTTGCACTGAGATGCAACTAAGAAAATGTCAGGAAAATCCTACTAGAACATCTGAACTTTATTTGTGATTAATCAGAGTCACTTTAAATGATGGCAGGTGTGTAATGACTTCTATTTAACATGAGTTTGAATGTGATTGGTTAATTCTGAACACAGCTACATCCCCAGTTATGAGAGGGTGTGCACACTTATGGTACCAGGTTATTGTAATGTTTTTATTTTTCATTTTTCCTCCTTCGAAGATTTCAGTTTGTTTTTCAATTGAATCGTTCACATTATAGGTCACATTAAAAGTGGAAAAAGTTCTGACATGATTTATCTTTGTCTCATTCTTTTACATCACAAAAAGCTGGCATTTTAACTGGGGTGTGTAGACTTTTTATATCCACTGTATGTTGTCACATACCGTTTCAACTTTCGAAGCTTACATTATTAGGGGATCTGTAAACCCATGAACTTGGACGCACATTCATAATGTCACTTCTTCAAAATTTAACAGAAAAACCAAAACACCACTATTTGCAGTTCACTATGTTGTTTTAAATGGAGACAATCGAGAGTGTTGTAGAGTTGGCACTCTGGATCTTTTCTTAAACCAGCAACCCAACAACACTGTTGGAGCCAGTTTGTCTTTTTTTGGATATTCAGATGTTTATTTTGATCACACTGCTCCATTATGACTAATGATACTTGATTTATAATCATGTTTTATGTACTCATTTGGCTGTGATCTATTATTATGGCCATATGATTCTGAATAAGAAATGGGTCAACTACGCCCTCTAGCCTCAATTAGAGAAAGAATGGGTTCAGTAGAGACAGCCACCTGTAGGGAATTTACACTGTCCTGTAGAAATAATTGGGACAGTGAAGCATTTTCTTTTTCTGGCTCTATTCTACCAAAGTTTGAAAAACAAAAAATTACTATGTGATGAAGTTATAGATACTGCACTGTTATTTGAGGGTATTTGTATTCATATTGGTTTTACGATAACAAGAAATTACAAACTTTTTTACACACAGTCCTCCTGCTCCTGGGCACCACATATTTTGGGACAGATTATTACTGTCCAAGTGAAGCGCTTACACTAAGTATTGTGACAGTTAGTTTTCTGCTTCGTGAGGTGTTTCTGCCACAAACAACCAAAACTACGCAGATCAATCGATCAATCAATCAAATTTATTTATAAAGCCCTTTTTACATACGCAGTTGTCACAAAGTGCTTTTACAAAACACCCAGCCTGAAACCCCAAGGAGCAAACAACCACAGTGTTAATCAATGCATGTGGACTGAATCCAGGTCAGAAGCATGACCAGATGGACAAGGACAGGGACAATCGGGGGAAGGAGGGCAGCAACGAGTCTTTCAAGCCTGGTACTCCGGAGGTGTGGGCCAAGACCTCAGGTGATGATCTAGTCAAACCTGTCCACCAAACAGGGACGTTTCAAAGGTAAACATGAAACCCTTTTGCCAATTTTCTCATAACCTCTTGGACCTGAGATTTACGCCGGCCAATTTATTATATTTGTTTATGAAACTGCACAATCCTCAAAAAAATGGCTTTCTGTGCAGAGACACCACTTGGCTGTGGAGCCTACAGCACTACAGGCTGTGCTCAAGTGGTCATCGGAGGATCTAATTATGCCACACTTGATTATTCCCCCTCCTACAACAGCAATGGGACAACGTTGCATATGGCATAAAAGAGCGTGGTCATGCATTTCAAGTGTGGAGGGAAGGTGCGTGCTTGGGAATCAACATTATCACTAACTCACTGAGGAGAGGAGTTTTGAACCACCATGGCGTGAGAGAGGGCATTCAGAGATGCCACCTCCACACCAACCATACCACAAACAGACACGCTTAATGACTCATTCTTTTCCTCTATGTAAATACATACACCCTTGGCTGAGTGTAGAAGATAAATATTCAACATATGGGTATTCTTCTGTGTGACTGAGCTGGGTCTTTCCACAAAATGAGTGCCTTCTGCAGCCTTCTGGCACTATAAGTACAATTGTGCATCACTACAGTATTCTAAGTCTGTTAATGTAAATGAAGCCCTTTAATATAGAGAATCTGAGAAATCGTATAATTAATTAAAACAAGCTTGCTAGTGTCCTTCCTCTATTAACCTTGTCGTTTCTAGAGCATGTTCAACCCACTTAATCCAAACATTCCCCAAAGATTTACTGTATAGCACTAGAGAATTGGGTTGATCCTTGCTTTGAAAAATAATTCAGATGACTAATTTAATGTGATTATATATTCATTAACACCGGTCACTTATTTTAAAATGTACACATATGAACTGGACTCTCATTTTTTGGACCAAAAATATTTGGACAAATTTGCGTTATCCTGAAGTCATCATATTTACTACTCAGTTTCAAATCCTTTGCATTCGAAGACTGCCTGAAGTCTACAACCCAGACATCACTAGACACTAGGTATCTTGAAACGCATGCTGTTGGATTCAGGACAGGTGATTGACTTGGCCAGTCTGAAAAACTCCATTGTTGCTTTGGCAGTGTGTTAGTGGTCATTGTCCTGCTGAAAGGTGAAGTGCCCTCCAGCGAGTTTCTAGGCATTTGGTTGTATCTGAGCAGACAAGTTATTTCTGTACATTTCAGAAATTATCCTACTGCTTTCCAGTCACATCATCAAAGATATAGAGCCAGTTCCAGTAGCAGTCATACATGCGGAAAACATAACACCCCCTCCACCTCATTTCACAGATAACATTATTACTAAACGGTTAAGCCGATAGAGAAATACCCTCAAATGAAAGGACCATATACGCATGTAACAAGCTTACTAATAGGCCTTCAATGCCTTTAAACTATGTATTATTTTTTAATTCAAATTCTAAAAACCAAGCATAGCTCCTCTCAATGAAGCATGTTTTTCTGTCCCACCCAATGCAATCGTCAAGGAGGAAAGCCAGACTGTCAATAAAGGGCTTGGCTGATGATACGCTAAGAAATTATTCTTTTATAAAATTAAAAAGATCAAAAGTGAGCAGACATCTACTTTTTATATAGGGTACATGATCAGCATACATTATGCAAGGTCCTGTTTTAATTTTCAATTTAGATAAGCAAGTCTCTATTATTACATAGATTTTAAGTCAATAAAACAGCTGTATTTCATTCATCGTAAAAAGTATTTATATTCTGATCCTTACAAAAAATGAAAGCCTTCCAGAACTTGAAGGGTAAAACAATAACTTAAAAACGGTACTTAGTAGAGTGCACTTGGAAAGTATTCAGACACCTTCAGTTTGTGTTGTCACAGCCTCATTTTAAAATATATAAAAAAAATTCTCATCTACACAGTAATGACCAAGCAAAACAGGTTTTTTGAAATGTTTACAAATTTTTAAAAGAAAAAACAGATATATCTGAGAAATTGTTGCATATTGCATAAATGTTACGTTTATTGTACAAGGAGCAATGTAAAGGAAAACCAATAAATCTGAGTCAAACTGTTTTTCAGGCCTACGCTGTAATGAAATTGGCTCCAAGAAGCAGTCAGCTGGTATTCTATCTGCTTTCCAGTCACAAAAATTGGCTCCAATCAAGCGTCATCCACAGGGTGTGGCATGGCATTGCAAAATGGAGTGATTGCCTTCCTTCGTCAAAATCCCTTTTACCCTGTACAAATCTCCCACTTTGCCACCACCAAAGCACACCCAGACCACCACATTGCCTCCACCATGCTTGACAGATAGCGTCAAGCACTCTTCCAGCATCTTTTCATTTGGTCCTTGTCTCAGGAATGTTCTTATTTGTGATCCGAACACCTCAAACTTAGATTTGCCTGTCCATAACACTTTTTTCCAATCATCCTTCTCTCCAGTGTCTGTGTTCTTTAGCCCATCTTAATCTTTTCTTTTTATTGGCCTGTCTGAGATATGGCTTTAACATTGCAACTCTGCCTAGAAGGCCAGAATCCCATAGTCGCCTCTTCACTTTGGACGTGACACTGGTGTTTTGCGGATTCTATTTAATGAAGATGCGAGTCGAGGACCTGTGAGACCTTTGTTTCTCAAACTAGACACTCTAATGTATTTGTCCTCTTGTTCAGTTGTGCACCAGGGCCTCCCACACTTTCTATTCTGGTAAGAGCCCGTTGGCACTGTTCTGTGTGGCAATTTCTCACATGGAATACTGTAACTTCATTTCACAGAAAAATAATAGACTGACGAGTTTCATAAGAAAGTACTTGGTTTCTGGCTATTTTGAGCCTGTAATTGAACCCACAATTGCTGATGCTGAAGCCAGTCTTATTGCTTCTTTAATCAGCACAACGGTTTTCAGCTGTGCTAACAATTGCACTAGGGTTGTCTAATGATCAAATAGCCTTTTAAAATTATAAACTTGGATTAGCAAACACACTGTGCCAGTGTAACACAGGACCAATGGTTGCTGATAATGGGTCTCTGTATGCCTATGTAGACATTCCATAAAAAATCTGCCATTTACATCTACAATCGTCATTTACATTAACAAAGTCTACAATGCATTTCTGATCAATTTAATGTTATTTTAACTGACAAGAAATGTGCTTTTCTTTCCAAACCAAGGACATTACTAAGTGGCCCCAAACGTTTGAATGGTTGAATGAATGAAGTTTACACTCTCCATGAGATTCGTCAGTCCGAGTGGCCGAGCCACTAATACTGATTAATACAGATCATAATTGTGTGTTCTCTGCCAAACAGTGGAGTATACAATACAATAAGGTGAAACACTGACAATGGGGCTTATAGCGCCACATAAAAAGCCTAACAAAACTGCAGATTTTGAACTGAAAAATACAACTCAACCATCCTTTACTTCTGCAATCCAATGGGTCATGAGTTCAAAGGCCATACATATTTTTGGTTGATGCTGTTGTTAGGTCCCCTGTTTATTAACTGTATGAACAGGAACTTAAATGTAGACATATGGCATTAATTAACTGCAATATGGCAATATACGCGGTGTTTATATTATAACACATTTAGACCTACTAGAAATAGATACTCCACTGTTACCGTGTCTTCTTCAGCAAGCGTGCTTCAGACATGTAGGCTTACCACAGATACCACCTTCACAATGACCAATTTAGTGCAGTCATTGTCCCTCTATGGGCGGCAGAGACACTACTACAACTAGGAACACAGAGATATAAAATAGCCAGGATCTTTTGGTAGAATCTCTATGTTGAAGTAATGAGTGTATCAAATCCATACCTTATAGCGCCCTCTGTTGGATATGTGGTAGTATCATCAGCAACATAGTCCAAGCCCAGCAATTACCCCAATTCAACTACTTTGTTTAAGGGAGTCTGTCCTCAGAATAGCCAGCACAGTCAGACACAGTCAGTTTTCTTCAAACAGACAGTTCTGACCGTTGACTTAAATGCTTTCAATACAAATGGGAACTCTTAAAAAGAAATAGGCCCCAAAGAAGGAAATCTGTTTGAATGGATATCCAATTAATAATCCCAAGTCATACAGTTGTCTTGAAAGCATTATGATTCTCAGGAGGATCTGTAGGTATACTCTATTACATAATAGAAAACACAATGTCACAATGTAATGTCTAATGCTTAATGACAACTAAACAATCCCTTTCTGACTGCATCATAACAGTAATGAAAATGTAATTAAAGTCACAAGAAATTACACAAATATTTCCTTCTTCAAAAACATTACAGGCAACATAGACAAGCTTCTGGATCTTCTCTTCCATGATTGAATCAGGATACGTGGGACCTTCTTCCCCCTCCTCTTTTCATCATTCTCTACAGTTGGTTGCAGCTCCAAAAGCACCAAATAATATATTTGGTGTTGATATCACTTGTTGCTACATCTTTGTGTGTTTTTATTAAGCACTGGAACAGGGGAGGTGTTACATTCTGTACAAAGGGCTCCTGCTCACTGTTGTGGTCCACATCAAATTGTGACAACATGATTTGAAAACATACAAGTATTCATGTTGAAAAAGCTACACTATTGTACATTACCAAATAAAAATCTGATCTAAGAGCTAAAGGCTTAACATTAAAATACAGAGGCACCAAAAATGTTTTCGCTGTTACCCAATACCAATTCACATAGGCGTGGTCTTGAACAAATCCACATAAATCAGCAGAGGTTATTCATATTGTAAAAACGTTAAGTACATATGGTGCAAATACGGTCAAGACACAACTTACAAGAACATAGACACTAACAACATTTGCACTATATAATGGGCAAGAAATTGTCACATGCTCAGGGACATGGTCTCGCTACCCAAAGCAATCTTGGACATCACTGGCCCGTTGTTGACAAAACATGGGTGAATGGTGAAGCTTGTCATAGAGAGCCAGCATTTACACAGCTTCACAGATTGGCCCAGGAGCAGTGCAGCATTTGTGGGAGAACACATTTACTGGTGCCCTGTTTTTAAAGTAGGCCTAGAGTTGCGTAGGGCAGAACACATTGAAAACGTATATGACGCCAGCTCAGCTTATGGAGTTTTACTGATCAATCATGTTGCTTTCTCTGTGTCTGTGAATAGGACACAGCCCTGTCGGTCCATCTTTAAATTACTATTCAAATGAACAAGTATAAGGTTGCTGTAGTTTGACAGGGTTTTCAGTATCCCCAAATCAAAGGGTTAACCCAGGAGTTTTTAAAACCATCTGACCTCATTAGAAAAACTCTGGCCCCATTATAGCCCTTTTTGCCACAGCTTAATCACAGGACAGTACCTGGCTGTATAACAGGATTATACCTGGTTAGGTTACCAGATGAGCAAGAACTATAAGCCACATATTGTTTCTGTTCCTGGGACTTCAACCCCATAAAGAAAATACATTTCCTTGTACAATGCTCAAATAGAGGGAATCTAAATCAGCATGTGCAGTTAGAAATAAAGATAGTGTTACAATTTCCCAGGACTTCCCTACGGTTATTGAACTGACTACTTTTCGTTATGCCACTGTTTTCATATTGCTTGTTTCCATAGTTTAGGAGACAAAATTTCCACCAGAAATGTTTCCTACTTTATGATTTGTTTTTATCTCTGAGCACCTGCAACTGACTAATAAAATAGAATAGTAATACTTTAGTAACAGTAAATATTCAGAAAACACAGTTGTTTGGAAGTACTATTGTAATACCTTTGACATTATAGAGTATCCTCTATGAATGTAAATAGTAAAGTGTAAGGCACACAGTGAAGCGTAAGGCACACTAAAGAGTATGTGTTTTTCCTGTCAAAACCACAACCAGTGCACCAGTCAAGCAAAAGTAGTGGGAAATAATACACAGCTTGTCATGCCACAAGATGGCAGTCTGCACTTACCATAGATATGAAGCATAGATCAGCCCATCTAGTGTTACGTCATCTATCGGGCTTAAAGCCAATGTCTCCCTTCCCAGTGATACATTGTTTTATCAATTTAATTATCATCCAGTTTTTAGACTGGTATTATGACCATTATAAATAATCAGCACACCCAGCCTTGATCATGTCGTCAAGACCCTGACAATAAGGCATAGTAGCAAGCACATGCACACACTTCTTTCTAAGACCCTTGGGAGTTTTTTTACCAGCCAGCTTGGGGGTGGGTAGGGAGGCGGGAACAGATTTAGAGGCTGGCGTAGAGCCTTAATCATCTGACAGTGACAAATAAGGGCCATTAAAACCTCTATGGAACAAATTGAGAAACAGGGTTCTGTTTTTGCGATCAGACCACTGGAGAGTCTGTCCTCCGCAGAACAGATGTGATAACACTTGGTTAGATGATGCATGTGCAGGGACGAAAGATTCCATATAAAATACCAAAATGGTCTTTAAGAAGCTGGTCCGATGGCTCTACGGCCGTGGTTCCCAACTCCGGTCCTCGAGTACCCCCAATTGCACACATTTTGTTGTAGCCCTGGACAAGCAAACCCAATTCAACTCAATGAGAGCCTGACAATTAGTTGACAAGTTGAATCAAATGTGCTTGGCTGGGGCTACAATGAAAATGTGTACTGTTGGGGGTACTTGAGGACCGTGGTTGGGAACCACTGCTCTACGGTACAAGGGGACAAAATTAATGAAAGACATGAGTACTAAGTATGATGTTTTCCACATTGATTATAAAACATTTTTAGTTTCTGAACATTTTGAGCCTGTAATCCAACCCACAATAGCTGACGCTTCAGATACTCGTCTAAAGAATGCCAGTTTTACCGCTTTTTTAATCAGCACAACAGTTTTCAGCAGTGCTAACATGATCGCAAAAGGGTTTTCTAATGATCACACAGTCGTTTAAAATGATAAACTTGGATTAGCAAAAACAACATGCCATTGGAACAAAGGAGTGATGGTTGTTGATAATGGGCCTCTGTACGCCTATGTAGACATTCCATTAAAAAAACATACATTTCTAGCTACAATAGTCATTTATAGTCTACACTGTATATCTGATCAATTTGATGTTATTTCAAAAATTGCTTTTCTTTCGAAAACAAGGACATTTCTAAGTGACCCCAAACATTTAAACAATAGGGTAAAAAAAAAGGTAATGCACACTAATGCCTACACAGTAATACCTTCAAATTAAAGCTGACAGTCTGCACTTTAACCTCATAGTCATTATTACATTTCAAATCCAATGTGCTGTACCACAGAGCCAAAACAACAGAGATTGTGTCACATACTTATGGATGGCACAGTGGGTGGTGGTGGACAGGTTAAACCATTTGCAGTTCCACTCTGCTGTGTTGGCTGTCCGCAGGGTTTTACATTCTGACCGGATTAGACAGCACCTAATACCTCCTAAGATGATTACATCTATTTCAGGAGGCATTACTTACATGACAGAGTTGAAATGGCATCCTGTTGATAATATACAGAAAATGTATATAATTATATATAATCCCCCCATGCAAATAAGACAAATTGTGATAAAAGATATGCTGTACATTTATCAGTGTAGTTGAGTCATTTGCATGGCCCAAATTCAAAAACACCCAGAAAAGACCAACATTGAGTCAAATAATCATTAATGAAATTCAGGCAACCATCCATAGAAATCACATACAACTAACTGCAAGACAGGTCCAATTCCCAAGGGGTCCAGAATGAAAACATACAGTCAACACTATAAGTTGTCCTGGAGAAGAGTATCAGCTAAATTGCTTAAATCTGATGTTGCCCGCACACAGTCAGTGATCAGTTTATTAGATACACCACCATGATCACGAAAACAGATCTTTCCAGAAGACAGTACGACAAATAGGTGGGCCACAAACAGGCAAAGACAGTGCAGTACAACAGTGGTGGGCAGAACAGCATCTCAGGACGCACAACTCCTTGTCATGGGTGAGCTATTCCAGCAGACTACCACACTGGGTTCCACACCTGTCTGCTAAAAACAGGAAGCAGTTGCAGTGGGCCGGCGTTTCACAACACCAGGCAATTGAGGAGCTGAAAAACAGTACCACATCTGACAAATGTTCAGTGTACTTGAGAGGCCTGCCCTGTTCAGGCAGATGGATGAACTTAAAAGGGCCACATGTATGGGTTTTACTGTACTACCGGGACAAACACAAGCATGATGACCAAGCTTGAAAAGTAATTTTGTTTTTAAAAGCAGCAGCAGTGTGGCACCCCATTGTAAACTAAAAACAAATGAACTAGCCATAGCATCTCATTCCTCAAATACCATAATAACAGCAACGTCCCACATGTACTGTCTCA
Organism: Esox masquinongy; assembly: GCA_016801175.1. Taxonomy (NCBI): domain Eukaryota; kingdom Metazoa; phylum Chordata; class Actinopteri; order Esociformes; family Esocidae; genus Esox; species Esox masquinongy. The sequence continues at coordinate 142 of JACXGI010018247.1, read as the reverse complement.
AAATTAGTTTCACAGTGCGGTGACGAGATGGGCATGGCTACCAGACATCCGAAGCGGCCGCACCTGCCAGTCATTTGGGCTGCGCACCCTATAAAAAAAAAGAGTTGATTGGTATTTGCTTGGGGGGGGGGGGGGCTAGCAC
>JACXGI010018246.1:0-13475 GCA_016801175.1 Esox masquinongy | reverse complement strand
TATACCTTCATTTCAACAAGGAACACAGACTGAGACCAAGGTCTCTTTTACAGCTGGGCCTGCATATACATTTTAACACATACAAGTTTAGGTAAAATTATGAAGAAATTATAGAAAACAGACAAAACAAAAACAGTCACAGAAACACAAAAAATACAGCAGCAGATTGTCATATATACAAAGAGGTGCATTACCTGAAGCTGCTACAAGCAACACAAAAATAAAAATCCTCTAAATGTTTAAAATGGGGGACAAAAGTCTTACGTTTAAGTTTGGTCTGCAGGCTTATTCCATATCCAAGGAGCGTAACAGGAAAAGGCAGTCATACCCAACTCTGGAGATCACAGCGGCCTCTAGTGTAATGCAGGCTTGAGATGTGGTTTTATGATTTATAATTCTAATGTTGATTAGTGATGATAAATAAGTTAGTTTAAGAAGTGCTTTGTAGATAAACATGAGAACATGTTATTCTTGTCTCATGGAAAGTGAATTCCCACCCACATTTTGATATAAAACACAGGATTATCATGGTTAACTACAGAACTCCAAGTGCCCAATGATAAGTAGCATCCAGCGGTTTAAGTTTAGATGCCGACGCATGCATCTATATAATATCCCCATAATCTATAACAGACATAAGAGTAACTTGCAAAATTTGTCTTCTATTTGTGGAGGACAAACACATCCTGTTTCAAGAGAGGAAGCCTAGCTTGATTTTTAGCCTTTGACTAAGTTCATCAACATGCATTTTAAAAGACAGTTTATCATCCAGCCATATCCCTAAGTATTTATATGCAGTGACCTATTTATTCAAGAGGGCATGTACACTTGAAAAATGTATAAATTATTAATATTATGACATGATGATTTTAAACACGTGAACTAACATAAGTAGGAAGAAATTAAGAAATACTTGTCCATGTCATTGGATGTAAAGCTAAAATGATTTGCTATTATACATACTGAATCATTTTGATAGTTTATTAGTGAGTGTAATTTAAATAGCTGAGGTTAATTTCTCAGAAGGTGAAAGGCTGAGATAGAGGCCCCTCCCTCTGGTCCTCCCTGTCTGTCTCCTCATAGGTGGATCCTTCAGCCTCTCCTCTCCTCACACTCCAACCTCCTCATCTCTCATTTGGACAGTAACAGACGCTCTGCACTCTCATCACTGTTCTAGCTGGTACATTGTTCATAAGTGTTTGATATTTTGAAATTTTGAATGTAACTTTTTGTAAAATATTGTTATTGTTATAAATACGTTATTGTTTGTAGTTTATTTTCTTATAATGTGATGTGTGTCATCAGGTATTCATGGTTTGATTGTTTTGACACAGAAGCCCTCTGTCCAGACCAAAACCACAGGACAGGAGGTCACTATGGACTGTAACAGGACAGGACTTCACTATGGACTGTAACAGGACAGGAGGTCACTATGGACTGTAACAGGACAGGAGGTCACTATGGACTGTAACATTGGCAGATATGATGGAAACTATGTCCATTGGTATAAACAGGTTCCTGGTGGGGTTCCTCAGTATGTTCTGAGTTATAGCTACGGTGACAGTTCTCCTTCCTATGGGACAAGATTCTCCTCCAGTCGGTTCAACTCTAAATCCACATCAACACTAGATTATCAGTTGATCATTAAACAGGTAGAGTCAGGAGACTCAGCAGTGTATTACTGTCAGACATATGATGGTACTGATAGTGAGTTCATATCACAGTGATAAACATCATGACAATAACCTCCCTGAGTAACTCTTCTGCTTTTTGACAGATAGGCTAATGAACCTTAATAATATAAGAGCCAGTTCAACAGAATCTGTTATTATTGATCACAATGATGGACTCTGAATACTGTACCTGTAAAAAGTCTAATGTGAAGACACTGTCTGAACAACATGATCATCCTCTACACCATCATGATCTACATTATTATTATTAAGTCAAGTATAGATTTTGCATGGATTTACATGGACTGGACTCAAATATTGATTGATGTTAATCAAATATTGATGTTATGCTTCATGATGTCATCAAAAAGAGTGAATTCCTATAAGTCCCTGATCTGTTGGTAGAGAGTGAATCTCTGTCTGAATGGGATGTCTCAGTTCCTGTCCTCTCAGTAGTGAGAGTGAGGAGGTTTTTGTACGACTATGTATACAAACTGAATCACTGTGGTATTCGGACAAGGAACCAAGCTCATTGTCACTGGTGAGTACCCTGAACATTTGTTCAGCTAGCTGTAGGATAGTTGATTTGTTTATAATAATATTGGTCAGATATTATTATTTTTCATTTTATTGACAACATGTGATCTGTAATAAATTATTCAATACTTTGAAATAATTTCTGTTTAGATTGTCCATAGAGGATAGTTTTAAATAACACTTAGTTTTATGCAATTAGTATTTTATCTGTCCTTTATTTAAAAAAATTTATATGTATATATTCTACCAACTACCATAGTTTCTGGGGGTCAGCTATATTCATGTACTGTAATGCACATGTTCTATTGTTTATATAAACTGAATCAAATATCTATATGTGTAGCTAAATGTAAAGCATTTCTCCTTCACAATTAGATACAATCTTGAAGGGCTGAAAAAAAATAATGTAGCAATAAATATGTCATCCTACATGTTAAAATAACATACACTAATCAGACACAATACCATTACTTCTGTTATTTTAGACAATAGTTTCAATTTTCTATTTATATTTGAATTACTGTGTCAATGTCCTCTTAATTAAGGGTGTTTTATGCAATAACACTGAAGTTATAACACCCACTTTAACTGAAATGTGAAGTGAACTGTCATAAAGTCTATTTTCCTTTTTACCATATTTTGACTCTTTTCTAATGTAGATGGAGATCTTGGTACCCCTGCTGTGACCCTGTTCCCTCCATCCACTGAAGACCTCAAGGCCAGTAAAGCAACACTGGTGTGTCTGGCTAGTAACCTGTCTGAGAGGTCCAAGGGGTTTGTAGATGTCAGCTGGACTTCTAACGGTCAATCAGTGACAGATGTTTCTACCAGCCCTGCTGAGCAACAACCAGACAAAACCTTCAAGATCAGCAGCTATCTGACCGTTAACACTGCAGAGTGGGACAAGGATGTCCTGTTCACATGTAAAGTGTCATTTGGGTCGACATTCTCTGAGAAAGAGATCAGAAAGTCTAGTTGCAGTGTGTAAAGTTGTAGTTTCAGTAAATGAGTGTAACGGTAGTTTTGCTTTTTTAGAGTTGGTTTTAACAACGTGTTAGTGTTGATGAAATTACTTTACTTACACGTATAAATTAACTTTTTTTACACTGGGTGAGTAAACCTACTGTATTCTTTTTTATTGTTTCATCATTGCTGTATTGTCTGGATATTAAATAAAAGCATTTCCAAAGAAAAAAAGGTAGTATTTGTTCATGTTGATCCGATTACAGTTAGTTACCAAATGAACTAACCTGTGTGTGATTTCTGTTTTCGGTCAGATGTATCTTCTGTTTAATGCGATGTGTTAGTGCCATTGAATACAGTATTTTTACGTTATCAATTAGATAACTGAAAATTGCCTGCAATTCTGTGAACGTCCACCAGATGACCACATAGGACCATAAAAAATGATTGACGAAAGAAAGTTACACTTTTTTCTTAATGCTTAAGCACTAACAGTGATTCTTGAAGCACAATCTCTGAAACCATTAAGAGGCCATTACAGTAGTCAACCCTACTAGAGATAAAAGCATGGATGAGCTTCTCTTGGTCTTTTTGGAACACCAAGCCCTTGATTCTGGCTATATTTTTAAGATGATAGAATGCTGTTTTGTTGACCGCTTTGATATGAGTGTTAAATGTGAGGTCTGAGTCAGAACACCAAGATTACACACTTGGTCCCTGGTTTTTAGGGCCCGAGAATCCATCTCTTTACTAATACTAGTTCTTTTATTTTTGTTGCCAAACACAGTAATCTCTGTTTTATCTTGGTTTAATTGTAGACAATTTTGGTTCATCCAGGTATTTATGTGCTCTACACAGTGACACAGTGAGTCTATTGAGCTGTTGTCATACAGTTCGAGAGCCGTATATATTTGAGTATCATCGGCATAGCTATGGTAGTTAATGTTGTTTTTCTGTAGAATTTGGCCCAGAGGTAGCATATAGAGATTGAACAGAAGCGGTCTGAGAACTGATCCCTGTGGAACTCCGCATGTCATAGTCACCCTATCAGATTCATGATTACCAATGGTGACAAAGTAACTCTGGCCATCTAGATAAGATTTGAACCAATTAAGGACTGTGCCGGAGAGTCCTACCCAATTTCTCAGCCTATCTATAAGTGTTCTATGATCTACAGTATCAAATGCTGCACTGAGATCTAATAGAACCAGAACTGTTATTTTATCTGAATCAGTATTCAGCCGTATATCATTTCACCCTTGCGTTGCCCTGGGGTCAGAACGACCCATGAGCAGACTGCCCCCCGCCTTGCCCTAGGGTCAGAAAGATCCACTGTTAGCCTGCCCCATCCTCTTGCCTTTGGGTCGTTCTGACACGAGCAGACTGTCCACTCGCCTTGCCCTGCAGCCTGCCACGCTCGCCTTGCCCTAGGGTCGTTCTGACCCATAAGCGGCCTGCCCCTTCGCTTTGCCCTGGGTTCGTTCTGACCCATTAGCAGCCTGCCACGCTCAGCTTGCCCTCGGGTCGTTCTGACCCATAAGCGGCCTGCCCCTTCGCTTTGCCCTGGGTTCGTTCTGACCCATTAGCAGCCTGCCACGCTCAGCTTGCCCTCGGGTCGATCGGACCCATGAGCAGACTGCCCACTCGCATTGCCCTAAGGTTGTTCTGACGCATGAGCAGACTGCCCGCTCGCTTTGCCGTCGGGTTGTTCAGTCCCACGGTTAGCCTGCCACGCTCACCTTGCCCTCGGGCTGTTCAGACCCATGAGTAGACTGCCCGCTCGCATTGCGTTGGGGTCCTTCTGAACCACCGTTAGCCTGCCCACTCCCCTTACCCTCGGGTCGTTCAGACCCACGGTTAGCCTGCCACACTCTCCTTGCCCTTGGGTTGTTCTGACACATGAGCAGCCTGCCCGCTCCCTTGCCCTCGGGTCGAAATGACCCACGGTTAGATGAGAGTGTCTCTGCCTTGCCTGACCGCTGTCTGCCCATGGACTTTCTGTCCTGTCTCCCCCCTCAGCGGGGTACATAGCAAATTGCTCCCTGCTCCTTTTGATGCTGTGTGCTGCTATCTTGAAGAAGTTATTCCCTACACGCATTCCCTTCAAGTGGTAGCCCTTGTTGCACCAGCATTTTGTCCCTGTGCACAAAGCACCCGGAGGGAGCATCTCATCTCGCGTCGGCTCATCAATGTGTGTATTCAGAGGCAGGAAAAATAAAAGTTCTACTACACAGGAGGGGAGTCTTCTACGCCTATAGGCCCTAGGCCCAGCGTGTAGTGAACAGGAGGCATACGGGACTACAGTGTTAATCTCCGGCCTTCCCCGCTCCCACCACCACCACCAGCCTCTAGAAATGTGAATATAACTTGAGAGCTCCTTTCAGCAGTCAGCAAGTGGTTCCAGTGTTTGTATCTCTCCCCCCACCCCCTGATATTAGGCAACTTGTACATATATGCATAAGGATCGCATGGCATCTCTCATATAGCCAGGCCGCTCGCTGTTAGAGGAAAGTGGCACGGTGCCTTTATTCCTATTCCCACCACTGTCCTCTTTGGGACCCACCCCCCCAGCTGCTGTACGGAGAGCGAGAAAAAGATACTAACATTGGTCTGCGGTGCGTGCGTGCTGCTCGGTTGGTGTCCGAGGAGCCTACACGATGACCGCTGCTGCTAGGTTCACCGCGGAACAAGTTCTAGAACACATTTTCGCAAATGACCCGCCTGACTACTCTGACTCTGAGGAGGAGGACATGGAGGACGAGGAATACAACCCGGAGCACGACCAAGATGCTTCGCCCTCGTCGTCAGACCATGACCAAGACACCCCTCAGGCTGAAAGAGAGACGTTCCGGTCAAAAATCGGCACAATCACATGGTCCTCGGTGGTATATCCCAAACAGGGCAGGCGGTCAGAACCTAAAGTCACAGGGATGATGCCCCCGGGCCCCACGGAGCACGCGGTCTCCCACGCCCGGGACATAGCCTCGACTTTCTACCTGTTCATCACACCGGGGATGCGGGTAGAAGAACCAGGGGAAGCGGGTTCTGCTCGATGTGACAGAGGGGCTCAGGGGTCACAATGTCACATGTGACAATTTCTTCACCTCCTATGAACTCGGACGGCAGCTCCTGACGAGGGAGATCAGGTTGGTGGGCAAGGTTCGCAGGAACAAGCCCGAGCTCCCAAGAACGTGGTACTTCTGAGCACTTCAGAGGCGGACATTAGCGAGCGCCAGGACAGGACATCATCCTGGACTACAACTGCAACAAATGAGGCGTGGACAACCTAGACAAGGTGGTCAGAACATACAGCTGCAGAAGGATGGCCCGCTGGCCCCTGGTCGTCTTCCACAACATCATTGACGTCTCCTCGTACAACGCCTTCGTGACATGGAGGTAGCTCAACCCTGGCTGAATGGCCCATAAGCGGAACAAGAGGAGAGTGTTCCTGGAGCAGCTGGGAAAGGCACTTGTAACGCCACTCATCGAAATAAGGGAGCGTCTCCCACACACACATGCGTCCGGAGCGCTTGTGAAAGCTGTGCAGAGCGTTAAAACTTTTATCAGGGGCATTTCAGTTCTGTGGTGAGGTCGGAAGCCTGACTGAAATTTGTCTAAGAGACCGCTTGATTTCACAAAATTGCTGAGTTGATTGAAGACAAAGATCTTGGCTATAAAAGGGAGATTTGATAAAGGTCTATAGTTGTCCAATATAGATGCATCCAGTGTTCTCTTTTTTAATAGGGGCTTAATGGCAGCTGTTTTTAGAGACGTTGGGAAAATGCCTGATTGCAGAGAGCGATTATCTATTTGCTATTAACTACAAACTTTTCCAGGGTTGACTGCCATGGTGAAAAATGTTTTTCTCAATCGCTTTGGCTCATTTTTTTAAACTGTCTTAACATTCTCTAAACTATAAGTACAATCATCACAATTGTTTCATGGGATATCACAAATCTATGACATGTCTACAAAATGTAGTAACTCACCCAAAACATTTACAGTTTTTCTCCATTGGTTTGGCTCATTTCTTGAAACAGAACTTACATTCTCAAAACTCTAAGATCATTTGGCAAAACAGTCTTACAGTTCAGCACAACACTATAGCTCACTTGCAAAAGCTCATATCTCTCCCAAAACAGTTCACTCGTGTCAAAACTAAATTTCCTTCTCAGTTAACAGTCAGTGCACCCAAAATTGTTCGTCCCTTTGGCATTGTGTAAGCACTGCAAGTCAAAATGTTTAGATGTTTTCTCACTATGGCAGAGGACCATTGAAATATCCCTCATGTCCACCTTTCAGTCTTAGCCCAGTCCTTCATTGACAATGGTTACTGTACTGTTTTTTGTCTAGCTAACTGAATACAATTGTGTATAAAACTGAAAAAAAGAAATAGGATTTTAGGGTAAGAGTAACCTCCAAGGTTTGACATCACACATTGCACTCATACTGCCAAGGAAATTGTAACCATTATCATTCACACACAAAGTAACTTCCATACATCAGAGTAAAAATAAAATGTATACAGCATAATATACTGTAATATAAAGACACAAACAAAAAACAATGAAAATTATATGCAGCCTACAGTGCTGTAAATAAACCTGGAGTTCCACAACTAACAGTTCTTCACTGGTCGCTGTCCTCACCCTCCCTCTCCTGGCCACCGTCCTCACCCTCCTGGCCACCGTCCTCACCCTCCCTCTCCTGGCCACCGCCCTCACCCTCCTGGCCACCGTCCTCACCCTCCCTCTCCTGGCCACCGTCCTCACCCTCCTGGCCATCCACACGCTGCTGTCTGTCTGGCCACAGATTCTCGTCCACATCACAGTGTATATTCTGCCTTGCGATGCAACGAGGGAAGAAACGGCGTGCATGTCGTAACCATCCCCTACATGGGATCACAAAATATTTCTCCATTCCTTATTTTTTAGGCCACGAGGATGGATGACTGTTTTATACGCAGGGAACCATTGGGGGTAGTTTTAATCATTGGGGCATGGAACTACCCTCTCCATCTTATTCTCTTACCCTTGGTTGCTGCAATTGCTGCAGGTAACATCTGACATCCCTTTGTGTACCTATAGGCTTTGTTAGTAATGAAATAGATAATTAGATTTTTTTTGTGCATTTACAGTAGCTTTAAGTATATCCACAAACAGTGTTTCCTTGTCTGTAGTGTAACGTAAATGTGGATTTTCTTAATATGTCATTATTTATTACGTTTGGTTCTGTCATGATATTAATTCTCTGATGTCATAAACCAGGAAACTGTGTCATTCTGAAGCCGTCAGAGATCTGTCAAGCCACTGAGCAACTCTTGGCAGAACTCATCCCCAAATACCTATCCCAGGTAATCCACACCTACTGTATACATTTCTTATACCTATTACCTGTAGTGAATCATCACTGGATTGCAGCCCTACAGTGTCATACAGTCACCTCCAAAATGATTGTCGTCCTTGAGAATGATTAACAGATATGTCTGGATAAAATGATATCCTCACACGCAGCGTCCATTGCTTGGAGCAGGGACCTCTGATCTTGAGCCCGATGCTCATACACTCTCCACCTCCAAGCGGAAAAATACTCCTCAATAGGATTGAGGAAAGGAGAGCAAGGTGGTAGGAATACCATGACCATCCTTGGATGAGTAGTGAACCAGGCCCTGATGAGCGGGCCACGGTGGAAATTCACATTGTCCCATACAATGACATATTGTGGTAGGTGAGGCCCTACGAGACCTCTCTCATTTTCAGGGATCAAATCAAAATGAAGGCGGTCCAAGAAGATGAGGAGCTTCTGTGTATTGTATGGGCCAAGACTGAGGATGTGAGTGGCCACACCATTCTCAGATATGGCAGCACACATAGTTATATTGCCCCCTCGCTGGCCTGGGACATCCACCGTGGCCCGGTGGCTAATAATATTGCGGCCACGTCTTCGGCCCTTGGCCAGGTTGAAGCCAGCTTCATCCACAAACACGAGGATGTGATGGGTCTCGTTTCCTTCCAATGCCATTATTCTCTACAATAATGTAAAAAAAGAAAATATCAAATCAGTCATACAGAAGAGTCATACACTACAGTTACAGACAATTACATAAGAATGTTCTATGTTCTCCACAAGTTCAATATACTAAGGGCCACTACTCCTGTGGTTCCAAACCTGGGGTACATGTACCCCTATGCAGAGGTACTACAGGGGGTATTTGACAGAAAGGGGAGGGGGAAAATCATCAATGACTAAAACCCACAGTATTAGATATATTTACATGGGAGGCACTAATTGCAGCTCTTTGACCCCTTTTCTTATTGTGTGTTATTTTCTTCAAAATAAGGATTATAATGATAATTGCATCATACAGTAAGCTGCAGTTTTTAGGCGAAATGTTGAAGTCAGATAAATCAAATACTTTCATACCTGGATTACCTATGACAACCAGTAACTGACTTACATGCACATACTGGTACCGCAGCTCTTTCACTCTATCAGAGTTCCTCTCAAATGGTACCCTGTAAATTTGCTTCATTGTCATCTGATGCTTCTTCAATATCAGGTCTATTGTGGAGATGCTTATAGAGTTGACATTTTGGAATATGGCATTGTCTTGTAGGATTGCAGCACGGATCTGTCTCAATGTGATGGCATTATTTGCCATCACCATGTTACAGATCTCTTGTTCTTGTTGTTCATTGAGAAGTTTTCCTCTGCCAACCGTGCAAGGTTGTCGTCCAATCCTAGACATAAAATTCAAAGGACAACACTCCATTCGTAATGTATAACTTATGTATTCCTTACAGAATGAGTTACCTATGTAATTGTATTGTTGTTTTACTTACAGTAACTTTACCACAATCCTAATGCATCACTGCGCAGTGAATGGAATACTACTGTAAACTGTATCATCAATACTGTAGAAAATAAACTATTCCATAGTTATTTTCTCCAATGTTTTTCTTGTCATTTTTAGTATCATAACATCCCATTGAGGTAAGATATTACTGTAGGCCTATCACACACACACACTCCCACACACACTAAATGAATAGGCAAATGTGTAAATAAAAATATTTCTTGCTCTATGCACAGTGTCCTGTCCTATACAACATATAATTCCATCATTGACTGACTACATACCTGTTTTCCCTGTGAAAGGTTTGGATGATGGAGGAGACTGTAGAGCGAGGCACATTAGGCTGCACTCGGCGACCTGCGTCCGCCATTGTGAGGCCATGGTTGATGACATGGTCTATAATTGTGGGCCGAATTTCATCCGGAACAGCATGGTATCTTCGTGCTCCTCGGCCTCTTCCCCCTATTCCACCACCACGCAGCCTTACTCCTCCTCCTCCTCCTCCTCTTCTTCCTCTTCCTCCTCTTCAAGTTCTAGTTTCACCTGACTGTCAATTGCTGTAATAAATTTATCAAATATTCCAAGGGATTCATATATGGTATTCATGGTATTATGTTCTTGACTAATTTTGACAGTTGAACAGACTATTGTGCATGTGATGACTTACACAATGAAATGACGCTGACCCGTTTTGGAGCGAACAACCATTAGACTGAAAATCAACAATCAGTTCAGATCAACAAGATTTATTCACTTGGAAATTGTGCTAAATGTATGCAACCTGTACTTAATCATTTGCAAAGATGTACTGAGACATTGAGACATGTACTTTGATATTTGCAATTTGATGAAATTAATGGGAAATTCAATTCTGTTGTGAACAATTGCCAAGTGGTTTGGAGGTTTGTCCATATTGTTTTGAGAATGTAATTTCTGATTCAAGAAATGAGCCAAACCAATGGAGAAAAACTGTAATTCATGCTTCAAAACCTAGTTATTTTGTCAGTAAATTGGCCAGTGCCACCAAAATGAAAAGTTCATTTCTCATCGTGTAAGCCTTACTGGTCAAAATGTTTGGATGTTTTTTCACCACGGCAGTCAACCCTGGAAATATTTGTTATATAAAAATGTCACTTTTGTTCTACTTTTTTGTCTAGCTGAATGCTGATGTGTATTACACTGTGCTTTTTAGATACCAGTTTCAACAGTGGTAAAAGTTTACTGGGAAAAGTGAATACTGTACAATTCTGTAGTACACAGAAAAAGGATATGCACATTTGTATGTATGCCGTCAGTTTAGCAATGTGTTACATGTAAACAGAAAATGCACTTTTGCATGAGGGTAGTTTACCAGTTTAGCAGATATCACAAATATTCCATGTCATAGATATTTATGGAGTATATATGTATGTCTGACAGATTTTGATAATTGAATGGATCATTTTGCATGTGATGGCGATGAAATAAAGTTTAGAAGTTGTGAAGAGTATGACAATTTCACTGAGAATCAACTCATCAGTTTTGATCAGCAAGCCATGTGCATGTAGGTATTGTGCTATTATTAGGTATTACTCTTTTGAAAACGTGCCAAAACACGTTCAGTTTGCTTGAATGAATAAGAAATTCTAATCTGGTGTGAGCAAGAAACTAATTGTTCAGAGATTTGAATTTATTAATTTGAAAAAAATATTTCTCAGTCGAGAGATGATCCAAAACTACTGAGAAAAACTGTAAAACGTATGTTAGATCTATGTAATACAAATTAAATACTGATAACCAATACAGCCATTTTGCCATCTGAATGTCATGAATTCTTTCATTTGCAAAGACCCATCTAGTTGTAAGACTCTTTCAGGACACAGATGTTAACTGGCAAAAAAAAAATAATTTGAGAATGCTACAATTTCAACAGTGAGGATGTTGGTAGCTGTGAACTCTCTCCCACTACAAAGGCAAACTACTGGACATTCATAAGAAATACTCTAAACATGATTGCTCACACCAACATTTACATCTATACCACAAGATAGAGGCTAAACCTAAGAGAGAGACTAAAGCAATAACTACTTTGAGGTCATTTCTGACCATCACATGGTCATATTGGGAACATAGAAGCATCATTTGAGAAGGAAATTGTTATATCTGTATTTATGTAAATTCTGTTGGTAAACTGCCTGGGTGGCTTGTAGCTGGAATGTCGGTGAGTTGACTCTGTTATTTGATAGAAGCTGTATAACGTTGTTATTCCGAGAGGCTTGTTGGAGAATCTGTTGGATCTTCAGCCTTAAATTTGTAATTTTTTTTTGGCTTGGATATTGTCGATTGTAACTTAGGTTAACTGGACTCCCCAAACAGACAGTAAAACGGCTGCAACTCTTTCGGAATGTTGCTGCTAGAATGTTAACCAAGACTAAGAGAACAGAGCATACCACTCCGGTTTTTAAATCTTTGCACTAGCTTCCAGTCAGTTACAGCATACTGCATATTTTAAAGTGGGGCTTTTAGTTTATAATCACTGAATGGTTTAGGCCCCGAATACATTTCTGATATGTTTGAAGAAGATAAACTGAGCAGGGCTCTTAGTTCCATGAACACAGGTCAGCTAGTAGAGGGCCAGAGTCCAAACTAAATAAGGCAAAGCTGTGTTTAGCAGTTATGCTGCACACAACTGGAATAAACTACCAGAAGATCTTAGACATGCCCCAAACGTATACATTTTTAAATCCAGGTTAAAAACACTGCTCTTTTCAAGCGCCTATGACTGAGCACATAAACTTAACCGCACTGTTTAGCCTTACAGCTTTTATAGCTTCCTATGTTTTTTATCCCGTTTATCTACAGTGGATACAAAAAGTCTATACACCCCTGTTAAAATGCCAGGTTCTACAAAGATAAATCATGTCAGAACATTTTCCACCTTTAATGTGACCTATAACGTGAACAACTCAATTGAAAAACAAACTGAAATCTTTGAGGGGGAAAAATAAAAAATAAAAAACTCACAATAACCTGGTTGCATAAGTGTGCACACCCTTAAACTAAAACTTTGTTGAAGCACCTTTTGATTTTATTACAGCACTCAGTCTTTTTGGGTAGGAGTCTATTAGCATGGCACATCTTGACGTGGCAATATTTGCCCACTCTTCTTTGCAAAAGTGCTCCAAATCTGTCAGATTGCGAGGACATCTCCTGTGCACAGCCCTCTTCAGATCACCCCACAGATGTTCAATTGGATTGTGGTCTGGGATCTGGCTGGGCCATTCCAAAACGTTAATCTTCTTCTGGTGAAGCCATGCTTTTGTGGATTTGGATGTGTGCTTTGGGTCGTTGTCGTGCTGAAAGGTGAACTTCATCTTCAGCTTTCTAACGGACGCCTGAAGGTTTTGTGCCAAAATTGCCTGGTATTTGGAACTGTTCATAATTCCCTCCACCCTGACTAAGGCCCC